>OVBE01001254.1:0-38354 GCA_900406425.1 Iberis pinnata | reverse complement strand
AATACAAAATCAGAGAAGAACACATAATTAAAATAAGTATATATATAAAATAGGGTTTAGAAATCTTCTCCACAAAGGTTCAAGATTCGTCTCCCAGTAAAATTTAGAATAAAAATAAAGCTTAGTTCTAAAGGCCTACAACACATTGTATTTATAGGCTAAAAAAGTAAAATAATAAAATATGGAAAACTTGATAGGCTTGAGGACTTGATTTGCCAATTTGGAAAACTTCTTCTTCTTCTCGAGGGTTGTGCTCGATCGAGCAAGTGTTTGCTCGATCGAGCATCATATAAAATTGCTCGATAACTCTTCTTTGCTCGATCAATCTTGATCTCCGGATTTTTCCAGGAGCATTTGCTCGATCGAGCAATTAGGTTGCTCGATCGTGCATATTGTAACCATTTTGCTCGATCGGTACAAAACATGCTCGATCGAGCACTTCTCTCTAAAACTTTCTGAAAACTTCTGAAATCTCCTGGAATGTATAGTTTTGCTCCGATTCGTCCCGAACACCTAGAACACTGTAATTTTACCAAATATGCAATGAAAACACTCAGAATAATGCAGAATAACAAATGTAAATGCCCACTATTATGCATTAAAATCGAGTAATATCAAACATAGGGACAGAAATCCACACCAGCGTGGTAACCAGGGTAATAATAACCGATGGGAAGCAGGTTTTAAACTCGGTATTCCCAAGTTTTCCGGATCATTGAACTCCGAGGAGTTTATCGACTGGCTTAGCATTGTCGAAGAAATTTTGGAATTCAAGTAAGTGCCTGATGCAATGCGGGTTCCTTTAGTTGCAACACGTTTCAAAAATCGAGTTATGGCATGGTGACAACAATTAAAGGAAACTCGGTGTCGCCAAGGAAAGAGCAAGATCGAATCATGGGAAAGATTAAAGAAACATATGTGTCGTAGTTTTCTACCTTTCAATTATGAACGTACTCTTTATACAAACTTTCAGAATCTTCGTCAAGGGAGTCGCAATGTTGACGAATATTTCTCTGATTTTTTTCAAATGCTTGCACGAACTAGGTTACTTGAAACAGATGACCAACTCGTTTCTCATTTCATTGGTGGCTTGAAGATGCAGCTACAATTAGCGTTACAACAATTCAATCCGATATCAGTCTCGGAAGCCCTTAGCGTGCCTTAGCAATGGAAAAGAAATTTTGTCCCTCATGGTCTTCAATGTCGTCACGCTCACATGTTCATTCAACTACAGCAGATCTAGTTCCAAGCAATGTCACGGACACAACAACTCCCACGGTACAACACCAACAGTTTCTGTTGGGTGATACGATTGCTACTTCTCGACCCCCACGAACTAACGCATTACACTGCTATAATTGTGGTGAACCAAGTCATAGACAAACCGCTTGTCCAAAGAAAAATCGCCATGGAATCTTGATGAATGATCATCATAATCTTCAAGACAACATTGATGAAGATGTTATTCAAGATGATGTGGGATATGCGTTGGTTCTCAGACGTAATTATCTTGCACCACGATCGACCGAAGAACCTTGGCTTCGCACATCTTTATTTTTTTCGTCTTGCACAATAAAGACTCGTGTGTGTAAATTGATAATAGATTCGGGAAGCTGCGCCAATGTCATCTCCAAGGATGCCGTCTCAAAGCTTAGCTTACCATCCGAGACACATCCAACTCCTTATAAACTTGCGTGGCTGAATAATGGCTCTGAAATATCCGTTACGTGCAGGGTGCAAGTATCTTTCTCTATCGGAACTTATCAAGACTCGGTCTCTTGTGACGTTGTTCCCATGGATGCTTGTCATCTTTTTTTAGGGACGACCTTGGCAATATGATCGCAACACATTACATAGGGATCGCGACAACACCTATAGTTTCGTATTTAACTCACATACTATCACGCTCGCACCGTCACAAGAAGCGTCAACTGAGGTCGTTCAAGTGAGTTCTACCACATCGCAAGTCCCTACACATACTCTTCTCACTCTCCATAGAGTAGATTTCGAAGAGGAACTCGCCTCCGCAATGTTTCTCTATGCATTTATGACCGTTCCAGCAACTGTTACACCACCGTGTCCTACTCCGGTTGCTTTCCATGCCATTCTTGATGAATTTACAGACATCTTTCCGGTTGACTTACCTCAGGGTCTTCCTCCACTCCGTGATATACAACATCAAATTGATTTAGTCCCGGGTGCGACACTTCCAAATCTTCCTCATTATCGCATGAGCCCTCAAGAACATGATGAGTTGCGTCGTCAAGTCAAAGACCTACTTTGTAAGGGTCACATTCGTGAGAGTTTAAGCCCAACCGCAGTTCCAGCTCTACTGATACCAAAGAAAGATGTTTCTTTGGCGTATGTGTGTGGATTATCACGCCATCAACAAGATTACAGTTCGATTTCGCTTTCCGATACCACGTTTGGATGATCTTTTAGATCAGATTGGTCATGCCGCTATTTTCACCAAGCTGGATTTGAAAAGTGGTTACCATCAAATTTGAATCCGTCCGGGTGATGAACGGAAAACCGGGTTTAAAACGTGTGAAGGCTTATTCGAATGGCTGGTTATGCCATTCGGACTCTCTAACGCGCCAAGTACGTTTATGCGCATTATGAACCAAGCTTTTCGCCCATTCATTGGTAAGTGTGTTGTAGTCTACTTCGACGATATACTGATTTTTAGCTCGGACTTGACCTCTCATCTCGGTCACCTTCGCAAAGTCCTTAAGGTCCTACGTCGCAAGAAATGTTATGCGGCTACAAAAAAATATGTCTTTGGCGTCGATCAGGTATTATTCCTTGGTTTTGTTGTCTCAAGTAAAGGCCTACAAGTAGATCCGAGTAAAGTCGAAGCAATCGCAACATGGCCACAGCCGCAAACAATCACCATTGTACGCAGTTGTCATGGATCTACATCCTTTTATCGCCATTTTGTTCCTCAATTCAGCTCAATCATGGCTCCCTTGACTGATTGTATGAAAGGCTTCAGCTTTGTATGGACGACAGACGCTCAGGTTGCTTTTGACAAGATCAAGACACTTCTTATGTCCGCCAAAATCCTTGCTTTACACGACTTTACAGTAGTTTTTGAATTACATTGTGACGCATGTAAAGGGGGAATCGGGGCAGTGTTATGTCGACATGGCAAACCAGTGGCTTTCTTCAGTGAAAAGATTAATGGCTCTCGTTCAAGTTATAGTACCTACGACGTTGAATTTTACGCCATTGTGTAAGCCATCAAACACTGGTGCCTTTATTTATTTCATTAAGAATTCATTTTATACACCGATCATGATGCTTTAAAGAATTTAAGTGGACAGACTAAGGTCTCGGCTAGACATGCATCTTAGATTGATTTTCTCCTGCGGTTTACGTTTGTGATTAAACACTTATTGGGCCGTACGAATAAGGTCGCATATGCAAGTCACGGTTCTAGGTTTTGAAGCGTTACCAGACCTGTATGCGCTTGATGCATATTTTGGTCAGATCTAGCCTCAATTACAACACACGACATCTCCTACATTCATGATTCAAGACGGGTACTTGTTCAAAGATTTAAGGCTATGTATACCAGATCAAACGTTGGCACTGGTCCTAGACTCTTATTTCTGGCCGACTGTACGCCGTGATGTGGCACGTTTTTTTGGAGCGTTGCACTACATGTCATCTGTCTAAAGGCCATGCAACTAATGGTGGGTTATACATGCCGTTACCAGTTCCAACTCAACCATGGACAGACATTAGCATGGATTTTTTCCTTGGATTCCCTCGGAAACAACGGGGTAATGATTCTATCTTTGTGGTCGTTGATCGGTTCTCTAAGATGGCCCATTTTATTGCTTGCAAAAAACGACATATGCGGTTCAGGTAGCTTAATTGTTCTTTCGTGATATATACCGTTTGCATGGTCTTCCATTATCCATTGTGTCCGATCGCGATTCACGATTCCTCAGTCACTTTTAGCGTTCTCTTTGGCGTCTCCTTCATACCAGTTTGGATATGAGCTATGCTTATCATCCACAATCTGATGGGCAAACCGAGGTTACTAATCGAACATTGGGTGATATGTTACGATGCTTGGTGGGCGCTAATATTAAATCATGGGATACGATTATTTCTCAAGTGTAATTCGCACATAATCTTGCCATAAACCGCAGTACTTCCTTTAGCCCGTCTTGCATTGTTTTTGGCCGCATTCCTCGTGGACCTTTAGACCTTAGTATTGTGCCAAATACAACTCGTGATCATGGGATTGCTTCTGAGTTTATACGTGATTTAGGGATCCTTCATGCCCAGGTTCATGATAATTTACAAGCTGCCAAGGCTCGGTACAAAGCTTCGGTTGATCGGCATCGACACGATGTTCAATTCAAGGTTGGTGATTTGGTGTGTGCGGTTTTGATGAAAGATAGGTTTCCTCTTCATGAGTACAATAAACTTAAGGCTCGGAAGATTGGTCCACTTGAGGTTATTGAGAAGATAAATGGTAATGCATATCATATCAAGTTACTGTCTGATGTGCTTTTTTTCGACGTCTTCAATATCAAACATTTGGTGGCGTTTCTTCCTCCTGACGAGCCTTCAGATTCAGGGTAAAATCTTTTTCTACTTCGGGTGACCTGATGCAGGGAGCATACGTATCACGTGTGCTTAGTTTTGTTTCCTATTCTATTGGTTTTGGCTTTATCTTCTATTTCTTTAATTTTCTTAATAACTTATATCGGTGTATTATTCCATTAGGAATAGGCTTTTGATTTCTACGACGCTATTTATATGTGTCATTGTTCTTTCTTTGATTTCACGTTGGTTTTATAAAATATTTAGGATTTTGTAAAAACTCTCTCTTTCTCACGGATAGATCCCTAGAGTTCTCAACGTGTCAAAGATCCCTAAGTTTCTTGGGTATTCTCAAACTAAACAAGAATCTTAATCAAACGTAGCTCACGCTACATCAAAGAGTAACTTGAATCAATAGATGAGTCCAAAATAGATGAAAATAAAAATAAAAACATGAGTTCAAGTGAAAAAGAAATACTAATGGTGAATTTCTTGAATTTGAATTCTGTTTCGAACTCCTATGTCTTTATCTGCTATACCTGTAAAAAGAACAAACACTCAAGAGGGATGTTAGATTTCTTTCAATTAGAAACATATAATAGATTGGTTTTACAATGATGAAGCAATGTCAACCGAAGAGTGTAACAAGAATCACTTGTAATAGTCACCATTAAGAGCACAATGATCAAACAATACTAACTAACAATTAGCAAGAATCATATGTGGAAAGCACTATATGAAAAAATTCTAAGCAATCAATCCAGTATCACATCATTAAGTTGGTAAGTAAAGAGTAATTATCAAGCAATACTAATTAGTATTAGCAAAAATCAAGACATACTTAATGAGAAAAACAACCCGATCATAGGTCTAAAATCAATTCAAGTTAAAATATAAAAAAGTGGTTAATGGTGAGAAATGATATTAGCAATACAAATAGATATTAGAAAGAATCAAGAGAGAAATCATTAAGATAATTCAAGTGAGATGATTAGGAATGAATATAGATAAGAGATAATCCGGAGTGTCTTGAAGATCCTTCACTAGTAATATGCTAAATTACAGAGAACTCAAAATTAAAAATATATAGGTTAGGACTAAAAAGAAAAAATGACTCAAAATTTGAAAAACAACTAATCTAAAACAAGAAATAGTGGGTTGCCTCCCACTCAACGCTTTTTTAACGTCACTTATTTTGGCGGTACTTACCTTCTAAGTTGGAATTGAATCAACATCAAGAGATGATCCATAACAAGCTTCATAATAAGACATCTTCAACTTTAGAACCTTACTCATCACATCCTTTGTAACATCTGTCAATTTCTTTTTAAGATTTGGGGTGAAGAATGCTCTAAAATTTGAGAAGGATTTTGAAGAACTTTTGCTTTTCACCTTATACTCAATCATATTTCCGACTATTGCGTAAGGAATCAAAGTCACTTGAGAGTCTCTCTTAGTCTTCTTTTTTTTCATCTTCTCTTTGTCCTTGGCCTTTGGAATTATGTTCCTTGTTGAGATTTGAGCTTCTTTATGCAAGACTTCATCAAATTCCACCTTAAGTTTAGGCTCGATATGGCTTTCATGCTTCATCACCTTTTCTTTAACCATAATGAGTTTGGAATTACCTTTTGGAGGAACAACTGGATAGAAACCCGTTTCTTGATCTTTTTTAGTGATAAACGCTAATTAAGAAAATCAACAACAACTTCTACAGTTGCAAGAAAAGGTCTCCCTAGAACAAAAGGTTCATCTGAATTCTCATTCATGTCCAAGATATGAAAATCAATAGGAACTAGAAAACTCCCAACTTGTACCAATAGATCAGAGATAAACCCACTCGAAGATACAATAGAATCATTAGCAAGTTTAAAGGTCATCTTAGAAGGCTCAATACATGAAATTCCCAATCTCTCTGCAATATCTATTGACATGACGCTCATATTAGCTTCAGTTTCACAAAGAGAATCAGTGAATTATACTCCATTAGTTGAATAAGGGACCAAAAATTCCCTGGGATCTTGTAGCTTATGGAGCTTCCTTAATGGATGTGGTTGCTTACCTATTAGCTCTTCATTCTCAAATGCTCTGTTGGATATCTCAGGCGCAACTGGGTAGGGGATCTTTGGTCTGTAGGTTCGATAGAGTTTGGGAATCGCGATATTCGGTGGACCGATCGATCCGAAGCATTCGTAGCTCCCTGGACTTCTGGACCGATCGGTCTTAACTTTTTGCATCATTTTCTTTGGTTAATTTCAAACCTGAATCATCTTGTTTTTCCCCCGTTTTTTTCCCTTTTCAATCTCATATTCCTCATCAAAAAAAATTTGCAACTAAATACTTAAAATATCCTTTGGGATTGTCTTCAAATTTTCCAGGGAAAACACCAGTTTGTCTCTTTACAGCTTTAGAGGTCTAAGCAACCTAAGTATCAAGATGTTTTACATGTGTAGAGAGTGCTTCAAATTTCTGATTTAATTCCTTTACTTCTCTTTTAGATTGTTGTTGTCCTTCCAAAAGCTATTTAAACATCATCTCAATCTAGTTTCCCTACGGAGCTTGAGTTGGAGGTGCTTGTTGAAAGACACGCTGAGAGGTTTGCTGAAAACCGCCTGAATTTGAGTTCTGCACAAAGGTCTTTTGATGCTGAGTTGTGTAAACTTGATCTTGGGGATTTTCTATATTAGTACTTCTCCAAGAGAGATTGAGATGATTCTTGTTGTACCCTTGATTTTATAATCTTTGACCTTAGTTAGTGATGTAATTCACCTCCTTTTCAACAACCTCTTTTTCTTTCTCTTGGAAGGCAAAGCAAGTAGCTTCTGAATCATTAGCAAAAGTCACATGTTTCTGGTTATGGTTCTTTAGGAGTTGAGTAAGCATTCTTCTCATCTCTGAAACTTTTCCTTTCACTCTGAAAGTTCAGAGTTGTCAAATAAATTCCTCTTAGTTCTTCTATCAAAGTCTAGGCAATGATTGTTGTTGCTAATTTATAAGTTCTCTATAAAACAATAGGCATCTGACACAACTTTAGTCATAAAATCACCATCACTCGTTGTATCTAACGACATCTGGTACTTCTGGTTAACTCCCATGTAAAAAGTGTTGAGGAGACATACATTTGAGAAACCATGATGTGGGCAGTCACGAAGATGCTCCTTGAATTATTCCTAGGTTTCATAGAATGATTCTACCAGACTTTGCATAAATCATAAGATCTTGTTCCTCAATGTATTGGTCCTAGTAGTGGTGAAGTAGTAGTTAAGAAATATGGCCTTGCAGTCATCCCAAGTTACAATAGACCCAACGGGTAGAGATTTCAACCAGAAGTGCTCTCTCGGCTAGAGAATGACGGAACAGGCTGCAGTGCATAAAATCGCGTGACACCCCATTAAGCTTGGTACTATTGCAGATGTCCTCAAAGTTGTCAATGTGATCCATGGGAAGCTCAGTTGGTAAACCACTAAACTAGTTGGTACGGATCATCTGAACGAGTTGAATGGGAAATTGGTACTCCCGTCGTTGAGGTTAGATAGGATTCCTGTTAGCGAAGAATATTTCAGGATTGTTGAATGAACCAACTAGAGGGTGGTTCTGAGGATGTCGTTGATTAGCAACTCTTTCCGGATCGCCATACAAGATAAAGTTTCTTACATCAATATTCTGAGGAATTTGGTTCACTGGTGGTATTTGGTTGCCATCAGCTCTTGGTTGGCCTTATGGCACTTGATTGCCGTTAGCTCCTTCTTCTACTTGATGGATAATCAGTTGATTGAGTCCAAGAGGAAGTGGATCGATTTGACCTTCTGGACCGACAGAATTGTTCAGATTAAGTTATCGGCCATTGAATTGGATGAGCTTGCGTCTTTCTTTGCTTTCCGATTTGAGTGTTCTAACTTCGCGAGTTCTGAGTTACTAAGGCTGAGCAATTCCTTGGATTTGTCATATCTTATGGTCATGCACCTGTAAAACAAAAACAAGAAGAAAGAACGATATTATTACTGTAAAATAAAATCTTATAGTAGATTCCAGATAAAACTTAAAAGGCACTATTGGTCCCCGACAATGGTGCCAAAATTCTGATAGACTTAGAATTTAAATACTAAACTACACTGCAAAGAACATATCACAATAGTATAGATAAGGTCGAATCCCACAAAGACCAGACATCACAACTTTCAATTAATCTCAAATCAATCTAAGATGGAATAATAAGATTGTTTGTGATGGAATCAAGCAGTAATTAAATAAACGGTTGTAAACGATGAAATAAAAGCGTCAGGCATTAGGCAATCCACATGTAGTCAGTGATTGGCCAATTTTCTAGCGTAGGTTGATGTTATCTTACTTAACTAATTTTTCAGCTGCATGTATGGTAAAGATAGGAATTGCGATTACCCGACTCGTTGTCGTAAACTGAAATACTTATTCGAGAGATTGAATGTCATATTGGCAATGATGTTTTGATTGTTAAAAATGTTTGCCATTTGTTTCAGTGAATTGTTGCAAGACGAGGCTCAGCTTTAGCGCTTATACGTTGCTGAGGGTTGCTCAGGCTAATACCAACTAGGGGTGTGCGATGTATTGTACGACTATACATGTTGTACAATGTAACATACGTAGATAATTATTTACATTTCAAATATTAAATAGCGGAGTAAGAGTAACTAAGGATTTGGATGGTCTTACTAGTTTATCAGACGCGTTGGGTATGGTATGGTATTCTCCCCTCGGTTTCATCTGGATATTGGTAAATAGAGCAAGCGAAATCGATTGAAAAGGTTGTGAATGGTTGGTGGGTGTCGCAAGTTCACAGGTGTTCCGTTGCACAATCGTCTCCCCATTTTTGAGAAAAATTGATAAGGAGAAGAGGGCCGGCTAGGTCGGAGTGTTAAGGACGAATACATCTCCCCTATTTTTGAGAAAAATCGATAAGGAAAAGAGGGCGGGCTGGGTCGGAGTGTAAAGGACGAATACATCTCCCCTATTTTTGAGAAAAATTGATAAGGAGAAGAGGGCGGGCTGGGTCGAAGTGTAAAGGACGAATACATCTCCCCATTTTTGATAAAAATTGATAAGGAGAAAAGGGCGGGTTGGATCGGTGTGTAAAGGACGAATACATATCCCCCATTTTTTGAGAAAAATTGATAAAGAGAATAGGGTGGGCTGGGTCAGAATGTAAAGAACAAATACATCTCCCCCATTTTTCGAGAAAAATTGATAAGCAAAAATGGGTGGCACTGTTATTGGTTTAAACGATAAATATAGCTGAACTCCCTAAATAGAGTTTCCTACGTACCCCTAAAATGGGGATCAAGCGTTGGTCGTAGTTCACTGAGTCGATTTACAATATACGTGATAAATAAGGTAAGAGAATAAATCGCTAAATCCTAACAATATAATTTCTTCAATTGCTGAGCATTCCAATTCGTACACTCCCGATTTAATGATTTTGGAAATCTTGTATGGTCCTACCCATTTGATTCCTAGCTTTCCTGCATTCTTCTCTGCCCTTACGGGAAAAGATTCCCGCAATACCAGCTCTCCCTCAGCAAATCTTTGTCGTTTGATTTTTTATTGTAGAATCGTGCTGCGATGTTGTGATAATTTTGTAGTCTTATGGTTGCCTGGTCCCTCCTTTCATTGATGATGTCGGCTATATCTATGAGCATCTGGTCGTTTTGCTCTATATTCTAACGTGCCAATTCTCGTCTCAGGCTCGATACCTCTATCTCAGCTGGTATTACTGCCTTGATACCGTATACTAGGGCGAGTGGGGAATCATTGGTCCCCCTCCTGGGTGTTTTCCAGTATGAAAAGAGTGCTCCTTTGAATTCCTCAGCCCATCTTCCTTTTTTCGTGTCTAGTCTCTTTTTTAGCCCATCTAGTATTGTTTTGTTTGCGGCCTCCGCTTGGTCGTTGCCTCGTGGGTAATATAAATTTGAATGGGTTAGATTAATTCTCATTCATTCACGAAAGTAGTTGAACTTATTTGAGGTAAATTGGGGGCCGTTTTATGTATTTCGTACATGATTTCGTGGCGACATATATTTTTTTTCCAGATGACAGACTCCATATTCTAGGATTTGACCTTGGCGAATTATATGGCTTCTATCCATTTAGAAAAATAGTCACTTAAAACGAGCAGGAAACGTTTCTGTTTTGATCTGTGCATGGGGATGATTATATCCATAGACCATTGTATAAAAGGATATAATGTTGTGATGGACTGCATCTCCTCGGTAGGCCGATATATCAATGGCGCGTGTTTTTGGAATTTATCGCATTTCAGGGCGTGTTGTTCACAATCCTTGATCACGGTTGGCCAATAATAGCCGTACCTTTTGATCTTGAACGCTAGCGCCCTGCCACCTGAGTGATTTTTTCATGCTCTGTCGTGGATCTCCCTTATAATCTTCTTTGTTTAATGTTCAAAGATGCACTTCAGTAACAGACCTCGTACGCTCTATTTGTAGAGGTTCCTGTCCAGTTGGGTATATCTTGCGCTTTTAGCTTTGAGTTTTCTTACGTCCCATTTCTTCGGTGCCAAGATGACGTCAGTGATGTATGCAAGTACCTTAATTCTCCAATCTATTTATGCATCGACTTCTTCTACTTTCTTTGGGATCTCGTCTTCTTCGACATCCTCAGGGTCCAGGTTTGTGTTGTACTCTTCTATCTTCTCATGGAGGACGCAGGCGGTCTTAGGTATGGAGATGTTGGGTTTATTGATGGTCTCAAGTGGTATGAATCTAGTTTTCTGGGGATCGACAGTTGATGCCAGGGCGGCCAAGGTGTCGGCGGGCGTATTTTCCCCTTGGAGATATTGATCATGTCGAACTCCATAAATTCATTACACATCGTATTTACCACACCTAAGTATGCTTCCATTCACTCGTCCATTGTTTTGTAGTCACGCTATATTGGTTTGTGATCAGCTGGGAGTCGCAATAGGCGTTGACCCGTTTTATCCCGATTGCCACTTCCAGGCGCAGATCGGCTATCATCGCTTTGTACTCGGCTTCATTGTTTGATGCTGTGAAGTTCAGTCGAAATGATTTTTCAGTCATCTCCCCTGTTGGGGGTGATCAATCGTATCCTCACTCCTGATTCGTGTTTAGAACTTGCTCCGTCGACACACAGGGACCATCGCGCTTCATTGCATTTGGATGTGGGGTATCCATCTCAGGGGGTAGTTCTATTAGGAAATCTTCCAGGACTTCGCGCAAGTTCTACTCTTGAATTCTATGTCATGCTCACTGAGCTCGACTGGCCATTTGAAAGTCTCTTTGGCTGGCTGGGACTGTGTAAAATCATTCATAGCGGTTGGTTAGAATAGAGGATGATCAAGTGCGAGTGGAAGTAGGATCACAACTTCCTTTTTGAATGTACCACCGCAAGAGCTAGTTTTCTATCGTTGGGTACCTTGTCTCCACATCATCTAGGATTTTGTTGAGGTAGAATATTGGTTTCTGATTGTCAAGCTTTTCACGTACGAGGACCGAGCTGATTGCGTGCGATGACACTGGAATATATAGGAACAAGGTTTCTCCCTCTTGTGGTTTTGACATGACAAGGGGCATCATCAAATAAGTATTTTTTCAGATTCTCCTTCGGAGCTTTCGAATAGGTTGATATGGTCTCTTTATCACCTGAGGCCTCGGGGCTCACAGTATGACTCAACTGATCAAGGTCATCACGAGACTGGTCGCCTTTCGGGTAGGACTGTTCCCCTTCAAGGTCGCCGTTTTGCGGTGTTTTCGTGGCATCAGAGCGGCGTTCATGTGTCTTTACCGAGCGTAGAGTCAGATTGAACTAAAATCTCCTGGAATGTTCCCTAGAGATGGGATATCGTCTAGAAGAAATCCTGGTTTGCGGACTCCTTTACTATTTTATCAAGCCGGTCGAGAAAGGACTGGTTCATGGCATCTTGCATCTCTAACTTCTCGGACATAGGTTGCACGAATTGGCATAATACCTGGATGGTGCTAGCATACTCGTCTGGTTGTTGTATTACGTTGTCGGTCGTGACGGTGCCAGATCTAGTTGAGTTCTTCCTCTTGCGTCAGAAAATTTTTAGATCTCCCCATAGTCAGCGCCAATTTGTGGACGTTAGAATCCACAAAATCAATTTGCTAACTTAATCTCAGTGAAGAGTTTGGTGATTCTCGTTTTATAAGGAAAATACACAACAAGAATTGATAAAGAAAAGACTTTATTGATTTTAATCAAGATGAGGACACTTAGGACTTGAGTTATAAATGACTATACGAATATAGTTAGAAAATTTGCCCAAAGTTCCTTTTGTTTTTTTTCCTTCCTCCTTTTATATTCCTCCCATCTAGCTCGATCCTTCGAAATTTTTGTCATTATGTTCCGATCTTCTTGGTTAGTTTCCACTTTTACATTACTATAATCTCAACGTATCCTTAAGAATTCAGAACCGCCTGGACTCGGTCGCTACGTGCTCAGGCTGCGTCCATATCCACCTTAGTCCGACTACGTGTTGGGTACTCAGGTAGGCAACTCTTTCAGTCAATCCTTTCGTGCCCAATGCATACTGAACCGACCTAGGAGATGGTACTAGCTGGGGCGAAATTCTGCTAAGGGGGTTGTGACTAGGGGTGGGCACGGAGCGGATATTCGAAAAAATTATAGTATTTGCGATCCGCTCCGCTACGGATAGTTAATATCTGATCCGCTTCGCTCCGAAAATTTTCGGATATCCGGATATCCGAGGTTTTTACTAATATTTGCGGATATCCGCTTCGATCCAATCTGTTTTTCATTATTTTTAAATATAAAAAATTCATAAAAATAACAAAAAATATATTGTAAAACCTAAAAATTAGAAGAAACAAATAAGAGAAAGGAGAGAGACCGATAATATCTTTTAAAAATTATATATTCAAAGATTTTTAATTTATTCATTTAATAATCTATTAATTTTTTATAACTCAATAAATATTAACCATTTAGAGTTAAAACTTAGAGTTTATTCTCATAAAATAGATTTCATATATTCTAATAATATTATTTTTATGTAATTATTATGTATTCATAAAGTTGATTTATATTGTACTACTATACAAATATATGCATAATTATATATCTTATAGCTATAAGTCGAAGTTTACGAATTGGACCGGATATCCAGACTTTCTAAAAACAATATTTGTATTTGCTCCAGATTTTTACGTATACAACATTTTACTATTTGCTTTGCTCCGTAATCTTACAGATATCATAATTTTTCGAATCGAATCGAAGCAAATAACGGATCGGAGCGGATCTAACAGATATTTTTCCCAAACCTAGTTTTGACACCAACACACAAAGCTTACTTCAGTATGTTAAGAATTTAAAGTGAGTCTGGAAAATAGTAAAAGGAGATATATATTAGAGTAATTCTATAAAATACCACAAAAGTGTTCATATTTCAAAAATACCACACAATCTCAATTTTCCAAAAATATTATTAAAGTGTTTTTATTATAAAAATAGCATAAACATAAAATTGAGTTTTAAGGATTTAGTATTTAAATTTTTGTGTTTGGGTCCACTAAATAAAGTTTATGGTTTAGTTTGAAGGGGGATGAGGTTTGGTTTTGGAGTTTAGAGTTTAGATTTGAATTTTTAAAGCTTTCTTAAATTTGTGATTTTTTGGAATAGAAACATTTTATAGTATTTTTGAAAAAATTTTAAAATGTGTGATATTCTTAGAACATATCTAATTTTTTTGTGGTACTTTTATGAACCTTTATATTATAGTTGTTAAATGAGTCGGTAAAATTGTAAAAGGAGAAATATATTATAGCTTCCTTATATTGCATGAGGACATAATGAGGTACATACATAGTGTAAAGCTTTTGTTCTACTTTTTGCTAAATTATAGTTTTGGTATGGCACTAGTTGTTAACATATTTATTATAAAAACCAAAAACATTTTAAAAAGAAAATGAGATTGAAATGGGAAAGGAAGAAAGAAAGAAAGTATCAAACGTCAAAATGAATCACAAAGAAGAAAATTATAAACACTAGCTGTTAATTCCAAGAAAGGTCAACAAAATGAGCCAGAAAAATATTAAGAAAAGTCGACAATAGAGAGAAGGTAGGATTCGCTTGCGTCGAACTCTAAGCAAAGCCTAATGAAAAACACACTTAACACAAAATTAAGCCAAAACCCTATCCATTTCCTTTTTTTTTGTTTGGTAATTAGGAGTTGTTACATACGAAGGATGATAAGTAACATCATGACTACTCTTATTATACATTAGATCTATGATGAGTAAGAAGAGGTTGTTTTTCAAATAGACCAAGTCTATAATCACCAAGTTTAGACTTGTAAGCAGAAGACTTGTATTGAGACCATGTGAATTCATTGTAAAGCCAATCTTCTTGCTTAGGGACAAGGCATGGCAATGGTGCAATTTTTTGGCTCAATGAGGGACCTCCAAAATATATCATGGAGACTCTTGATCTCCTTGTATCGGCTAAGACCCTATGTTTAACACTCTTGAACCTCCCATTTGTCATAACCTGCAATTATAGTATGAGAATTAGACTTTGAAAAACGTTGTAGGACTCAAAATCAGGATTTTTAAAAAATATTATTTGCATAAAAGCCCATCATTTAATAGTAGTTGGTCACGTGAGGCTGACTGGCTCAGTGTCTATAGATTTTCTAGAAGTACACCTAAGAAAAAGGAACTCTAGAAACCCTTTTCTCTTTTATTTTATTTAATTTCTAAAGGAATAAAAAAAAAAGAGGAGAATATGTGAGAATTTTTGTGTGTACCCTTCACGTCCATTCCAACTTATGTATATCCCATTAAAAAAAAAACATAAAATATAGAAGAAAAAAACACTAATGTAATTTTTAAAAAATGACATCTTAAGATAAAGATGAAAAATACTATTATTGAGTTTTGACCACAACTAGTTTAAACTTAAGAGGAATGTCTCAAAATTAAGAGAGATAAAAGAAGTGAAACCTGAAGAGCATCTCCAACATTAATGAAGAAAGAAGAGTGATCAGGAGAGACAGCGACCCAACTTCCATCTTTCACACAGATTTGAAGACCCGCCGTGTTATTAGACCTTAACACTGATATTATCTGTGGGTCTGTGTGTTCCCCAAACCCCACTTTCACCATCTTCTCCGCCTCCTCCTCCGCCGCCGGATAATGGTTTAATCTCAGACACGAGTCACTCTTCTCATCTCTCACCATCTTACTCAGAGTGTCCCTTACCTCTATACCTAATCCATCAGCTATCATCTCCAACACGTTGCACGACAATTGCTTCACCTCTTTCATGTACTCCTCCACTGCCTCTCTGTTCGACACAGAAACAGAGGATGTTCAAAACAGAGTATCTAAACAAAGCGAAGAATAAAAAATCTAACCATTGATTGTCACTTTCACATTTACTTCTATAAAGGAAAGATAAAAAGACGAAAAAGTAAGTGATGTAACGTTTTTTTAAAAAAAGGTAATGTTTTTTGAGATAATATTCACCGGAGATTTTGACGGAAAACGGCGGAGGTTTTGGGAGAGTGAAGCTGAGAGTTAGCATTAAGGAGAATATATTCAATCCACCCAACGTCACCGTTTGGTCCAATCTTCTTATTACCATAACCGTACGGTTCAGGCGGACCGGCTTTGTTTTTGAGAGATTGAGGTAAAGCGAAGAAGGCAATAGCTTCCTGCTCTAAACGGGTCATGAGGTCGGGTCGGACTCCGTGGTTTGTTACTTTAAAGAACCCAAATTCCTCACAAGCCTTCACGATTTGGGTATTGGCATCTGGGTCGGTTAGGTCAACGATAGGGATTGATTGAGAAGTGAGAACCGGAAACGGTTTGAGTTTTGGGATTACAGAGACATGGTTATCTAAAGGGACGGGGTGTGATAAAACAACCATGTTTGTGATGTTAGGATTTAGGAAGTACCAAAGAAACTATTTTAGTTGGCATTTATAGGGAGTGCCTTGTGGGGGACGGGGCATATTTCTTTTTTTTATATATCCTAAAATATTTTTGTTTCATAAAAAAATATATTATCATGGGGGCCCGTTTTCATACCAACTCTCAAAATTTTCGGAGTTAAATGCTCCTTTTATTTTTCTTTTTCTTTTTTAGGCTCTGATATTTTTTTATCAAACTTTTTTTTTTCCAACCACACCTATTCATATTTTTTTATTTCATATGGTGGTAAATGTTACAAAAAAAACAACAAAAACTAGGAACACAACTCAATAGTTCAAACTTTATGAGATCAAAAATTTATGTTCCACAACAGCTAAAATATTTAGGCATTGTATTATTTGTCGCAAAATAATTATTAAAACATAAAACATCATTTAATTTATCTATTTTTTATAAATTATTATTAATTATAGTTAATTTAACTAATTAAAAAATCATTCTACAGTATAATAATAGGTAATAATTTTAAAAATTTTGTATAAAAATTTGACAACATTACTTAATATAAAATATATAAAAGGAAATAGAGTACTATTTTTCGGTTGTTTATCACATAGTGATAGATTTAAGGTTTTATTTGTTTTATATAAACTTTATTAGTTTAATTTGAATTATCGAATTTTTTAATTGAATTTTCAAAATGATGAAGTTTGAAAATTGAAAAATCTCTATATTTACATGATTCTTTTAATTTTGCATGTCGAGTCTATTCTTGTAACTTAAGTACACATGGAAATACAGCGTGGAAATTTTGTTTTTATTTTCTAATTTGGGTTTATGAAATCGAGGTTGGCATAGTGAGGAAATGGTACTCGTATGGTCCTCTTTTTATGTTTTTTTTCCTTTTGCATTTTACTTTGACTAATCACGCGTATGGCTTGTTGACAAATAAAGAAAACAATCACGGGTCGTAGCTTTTCTTAATTAATTATTGACTCAAAAAGCTCAATTATTCCACCATTTAAAAAATATACTACAAAGTTATGATATATGTAAGAAAGAGAGGTTTAAATTTTTTTTTTATAGTGTATGATATCGTCGAATATCTTGTTCACCGAATTTTCTAATGAGATTAAAGCGTGGCGCTGTTTTCGGCTAGTTAAAAAAAATGATTTTGCAATTTTGCAGTAAAAAAAAAAAATCGATTCCAATATAAACCAACAGAATGACTTTACCTCAAATATAGTAACCATCAGGCACAATCACTTGGTTAAAAAGGTTTAGTTTGCCACGAAAGAAATGAACTAATTGCTATATATAACTGCCTCGATTAACAATGTATATAATTTATATTTTTTATGTTTTCCTTTAGAAAATATTATGACCAAATACAGGAAAAAAGAGCGTAACCAAAAGAATTTACAAAAATATTACCTAATTAGATATCATAAAACCTATAAAACCCAAAAGTAAAGTATTCTATACAAATAGTCTTTTTCTTGTATAACTTCGAATTTTATGTATTCATTCAAAAATGGTGACAAGAAGCAGTTACAAAAAAAAATTGAAAATAAAACCCAAAAGTAAAATCTTACGTCTTTTTCTAATGTCAGTCTATATAACTTGTGAGTTTGAAAAAATTACGGTTTAATAATTAAAAAAAAGAAACATTAAAATAGAGTTGAAAGGTAAAGGAATACGAAGTCGACAATATATTATGTGGCGACGACTTGGCAGCCAAGGCTCTATTTTTTGTCATATGATAATATATATATATATATATATATANATATATATATATATATATATATATATATATATATATATATATATATAAAAGAGGTTAATCGATTCTAGTCAAAACAAAACTTAAACTCGATAAATTATCGAGACATAAAACTGGAAGATATCTAACTTCAAGAACTAAAAATAAAAAACCTAAATAAAAGAAATCAAAACACATACAGTATCACATAAATAAAATAGATTAAGAGTTACTCCCATAATTCGGAAATGAAGAGAAGACAACAAAATTTAGAACATGCCTCTCAACTCAAAATGGAGATGGAAATTGTACTCACCGCAAAAAAAGGCGCATTCTCCTATAGTGAATCACGATACGACCTGATAAACCGAGAACAAATCAAACCCACTCACATAAAGAACCAACACCAAAAGGACAACTCCTGAAACAAACCGAAAATGGCAACAAAGCATAACAACGTCTTTGGAAACCAAAGGAAAGAAGCCAAAGAAGGTGGAGACCTCAGACCGATCTACAAAATATAAACAATATAAGGTAAGAGTCATTGTATATTTCAATAATAGTTCAAGTTCACAGAGTTTACAATATATACATCATGAGATACTCATCTAAGGAATACAAGGAGAGATTACATGAGATGACTATGTTAATTGATACTCTTTCCTAAGACGCGCCCACAAGATGGAACCGCCTTAGTGAGGCAGATTTTGGACATGATAGGTCGAGGTAATGGCTTTGTCATCACATCAACAAGTTGGTCCTTTGTTGAAACATGACTCACACGTAGTATACCAGAAGCTATTTGAGTAAGGATGAAATGGTAATCAAGCGCCACATGTTTCATCCAACTATGAAGATGGGATTCTCACATAACTACGTAGCACCGCAACATTATCACAATATATGACCAGTGGAGATTTGATGTAGATACCCAACTCAATAAGCAAAGAACAAATCCACTGAAGCTATGAGGTATTGTCGACCGCTCTATATTCTGCCTCATTAGAGGATCGAGCAACCATTTTATGTTTCTTAGATGACTATGACACAAGATATTTCCCGAGATAAACAATGTAGCCATTGGTGAAGATATAATCATCTACATCACCTGTCCAATCTGCATCATAATAGGCATGAAGTGTACTTGGATTTGAGGAGTCGAAGAATAAACCATGTGTTGAAGTCCCAACAAGATACCTTAACAAGCTTTTGGAACCTCGCCAATGAAGATCAGTTGGAGAGTGCATGAACTGCGATAACCGGTTGACAATGAAGCTAATATCAGGTCTAGTAAACGCGAGATATTGTGAGCTGCCAAGTGTTGACCGGAATAAAGTCGGATCTGACATTGGAGAACCAGACCGAAGAGAAAGCTTTGGAGATGGTGCCATAAAAGTAGAAATAGGTTTTGCATCCAACATATTAAGCCGCTGGAGTAAATCAATGAACCTTATAAAAAAGCATTATTTACATCAACTTGTTTAATCACCCAGTTTTTGCTAACAGGCAATGTATAATATAAGCCAAGTCGTTGCTGATTTGATATCAGGGCTAAAAGTCTCTGTAAAAGCGATACATGATTATGGCGTGTAACCTTTTGCAACGAGACGTGCCTTATATCTCCAAAATGATCCATCTTAGCCGTATTTGATGCTTAATATCCATAGACAACCAACAATATTTTGAATCAGTGTGTATGGAACAAGCGAATAAGTTCAATTTTGAACAAAAGAATTAAATTTTGTCGTGACTGCTTCTCTCCAATTGGGTTCTAAAGGCGCTTGAGTGATTGTTTTGGTATCGATGGTGATGATTTTGGCGAGATTACAGTCGCTAGAGCATACCGAGAGTTTGGTTTTCTGATTCTAAGTTTACTGCGTGTCGCCATGGGATGAGTATTGACAAACTCATAAAATTTAGAAGACATGTGTGGGCCTTGGTGCAAAGAAGAAAGAGTTGGTATTGTGGGTCATTGTAAATGGGCATGTGATTGGCCATGAAAAGATGGGTCAATAGTAGATGGTAAGAGTTGTTGCATGCGAGAGATTATTAGATTCATCTAGATTTTGTTGTGGAGATATCGGTGCAGTCGAGAAAGCAGTGGTGTGGTACGATGAACTTCCAGTTGAGCTGGACACATCATCAGAAGGTGCATCCGGCGAGTAATGACCTTGTGCCGGTGAGACCCGTGTTGGTGATGCATTTTGTCCAATATGAGCAGGTGAGGGAGAGGACGTGGTAATCAAGGGCTGAGGAGTGGCGATGAGTGGTCGACAATGACATGCAGAACCGAAGGAAAACCAGAGATGATAATTGAAATGGAGGTGGAAGAAGCAGAGAGAATTGAGACGGGAAACGTTTGTTAATCAAATCATGCATGTTTAGAGACATAAAGTCGATTAGTTTTGGGATGAAGGCAGATATAGGCGCTTTGTTTGAGGGAATAACCAAGAAACACACACGGAATTGAACGAGGTTGAAGCTTATAAGAATGATAAGGATGGAGCCAGAGAAAGCACTGGCAGCCGAAAACTTTGAGTTTTGAGTAATTGGGTTCATTGTGAAAGAGAAATTTATAGGGAGAATTGAACGACATAAATGGAGTAGAAAGGCAATTGATAAAATATACAACACATGAGAAAGCATAAGACCAGCAGAAGGATGGAAGTGAAGCATGATTAAAAAGAGAGAGACCGGTCTCAACGATATGATAGTGACATTGTTCACAGAGACCGTTATGCTCAGGTGTATGAAGAAGTATAATTAGATGAGTAATACCATATGTAGAGATAAAAGGACGGACGAAAATGAATTCGCCACCATTTTCTGAATACAAGGTACCAATTTTAAAAAAATTTATTTTCTGCCAAAGTTTTCAATCAAATGAAAGTTTGTTTGACATGAGATTTAAGTATAAGAGGATAGAACCAAATATATCAAATATAGTGATCAACATGATTAGATAGTCTTTATAATGACCCACATAGAGAATTAGAAAAGACCACAAATATGCGAATAGATACTCTAGTGGCCGAGTATAAGAAATATTTGTCTGAGAAAAAGATAAAATTTGGATTTAATTAGTAAGAAAATCCAAACAAGAATTTTTTTGGAAAAGAATCATTTAGAGGTAAAGAAAACTTAAACTGAAGAGTTTTTAGAACGGGATAAGATGGATGGCCTAGTCTTGAGTGCCAGTCTCGAACAGAAAATTTGACAGTAGGAGTAGCAAAACAAGCAGTAGGAAGTTGATGTTTAGTAGACTAGTCATACAACCCTTTATTTGTAGTTCCTTGGAACAATAGAATTCTCGAGGTCAGATCCCTCACCTGAAAATGGGTAGGATAGAAAATAACACAAACATGATTAGTGTTACCAACTTAAATAATGATATGAAATTCTTGTTAATGGCAGGTGAATATAAGAAACTTAATATTTTAAGAGATTTAAAAGAATTCGAGAGATTAAGAAAACCAATATTGGTGATGGGAAGACCACTACCATTACCATCACCTAGCTGCACTTCTTCACCTCATTGATATAGCTGCTGGAGAGAAAGATTGTTGAATCGGTTGCAATATGATGAGTAGCACATGTGTCAACAATCCAAGGCTACATTTGATTGGTAGTTGTGAAATTAGCTCGTGGTTGCCATGTCATATGTGAATACTTTGGATTAGGTTGTGTTTTTTTTCTGAAAGAGTGTAATTAAGAACACAACTTAGTATAATGATCTTGCTGACCACATATCTGACAACGACCACCATACAGAGGAGGAGAGTGAGTGTTAGATGCTTGTGAATATTGTTGTCATGGTTGATTATGTCTCTGGTTTTTTTTTCAGATGTAGACCTATGATTCACATAGTTCGCAAAGATAGTAAGATTGGTCGTGACCAGAGCAGATTGAAGCCTAGCTTCATGATTGGGGAGCTTCTCCAAAAGCTCTCTAAGGGATGGAAGAGTTTCATGCCCTTCAATTTCATCAACAATAGATTTATACTGTTCAGGTAACCCTTGTAGAATAAAATCTATCTTATCCTCATGATCAATCAATTTTCCAAGTATGCCGAGTTGATCGAACCTGGTAGTGAAATCTTGGAAGTACTCATTGATGGATTTTATATCCTTAGTCCATTTCTTAAGTTAATGTTGGATATGTTTGATGTGCCTTCTGCTAGGTATGAGCAAGAGTGGTCAAGTTGTGAATAGCAATGAGAGCCCTGGAGACAAGAGGCTAAACACTAGGAGTCATAGCACCAAGAAGAACACCATATATTAGCTAAGTCTGACAAGTCCATAGTTCATAAACTGTGTTGGGTGAAAGAACACCATATGTGGTGATGGAGACATATGGGACATCACCCTTAGGAAAAATGTAAGCCGAGATAGAGTAGTTGCGAAGAAGCGATTGCATTTTTCTGTTCCATATGAGGTTATTGGTAGGAGACAGCTTAGTGACATTTAACATGTTGATATTGAGATGTTACTATTTTGAAAAGTGATTGTATCAGCACATGTTTGGGGATTGGTGTTGTTGTTTGAGGGCGTCATTGAAACAAGAAATGAAAAAGAAGAATGAAGAAAGAATATGAGGCGATAGAGAGAGAAAAAATTAGGTCTAGGACTGCTCTGATACCATATAAGGTAAGAGTCACTGTATATTTCAATAATATTTCAAGTACACATATTTTACAATATATACATCATGAAATACTCATATAAGGAATATGAGGAGAAATTACAGAAGATGGTTATGTTAATGGATACGCTTTCCTAATAAACAAGGAGCGATGCAATCTCATGTTGGAAGACACTAACCCAAGACCGAATTACTGGATGACCCAAACCGATAAAAAAACGACAAAGAGAGAGAGAGAGAGACAAGCCAAAACATAGAACAAGCTAAATCCAAAACTAGCACACCGACCACCGAAAATGGGGTATGCATAAGCTATAATTGACATCTATTTGAAAAGTGCTTTTGAACCTGAACAAAGACATAGGCAGAAACCACACCAACTTAGATCTAATAGAGCCTTCCTTGACCCAAACCACTACTGTAAAATACGAACGCCGCAAGCATCACCAAATCTATATTCAACTACCCTACAAATCAACCCAAAACCTGATGGCAAAAACACCATATGAGAACTGAGTCAAGATCAAAAAGGAGCATAGGACAAGACTTAAACACACTAAAGAGATGCAAAATTAGCATGAGCCCATACCAAAGACAAAGGGGAAAATGACGAAGAAAAGAACCCAAAAAGAGAGAACTGCCACCACACCAATATCGGCTATAGTCGTTAGTGACAGAGGAAGCCACTATGTTGACTGCCAATCCTTGATAACCACCCAACGCCAACGAAAAACACTATAGATCTACTCAAACTTCATCGCGAATGGTTACAAAAAAAAGCAAACTAAGAAAACAAACAAAGAGGAACCAGTGCGACATTACTGGAAACTGTTGGCACTAAACTTGAAAACTTGGAAGGCGGTGTTCGGGGGAGAGATGTTCGAGAGACAAATTAGATCTTTTGTTTTGTGTACAGTGCATGCTCTATGCAGTACTTAACTTACTCTAAATCTATAGTAGCATTTAAATATTTTAATAAATATAGGAACTAATAATTGTTACGTTTTAGGAATGAGTTTAACATTAAAAGTATAAACATTGCAAATTATATGTTTAAGTCAGAATACTAAACGGAAATATTAGATAGATTCAAACAAAAATTTCTTGATATATTTTTGAGTGGAAAAACTCCGAAAAATATTCAAAACTTTATAAAATTTATTATCAAATAAATATGCAAGTTGTTTCAGTTCGTATATTATAAATCAACTTATTGTGGTTATTATCTCAATACTTCAAATTATATTGGTTACCATTTAACTGAACTTTTTGAAAAATAATAATTTTATCTATCTATAATTAACATAGATTACGGGGTGATTGGATGAGGCTTTAAGGATTTTTGGCTTTTAACTTTTATTTATTTTTTAAATATATCGAAAACTATAACATTAAAAGTGCTGTAAGTTTTTAAAAAAGATAAAATCTATGTATTGTTGGCTTTTGAAAAAATTAGTTGTAGACCAAACAAAAAAATTATGAGAGATATCTAAGGAACTTGGAGAAATTTTAGGGAAACTTAAGCTTGATTTGAGAAAATAGATTTTTAAAAAATCCTTTAATGTCTCTTCAACCTAATCACCAATCACCCCGACATTTGTTACAGAAGTGTTAGACGCTGTTAGACCATCCATAATGAGGGTGGTGAAACTCATTTTCAACAGTTAAAAGCAAAACAGTGGTGAGTTGAATTATTAGTTGAAAATGAGGTGGCATTTATTGAGTTGAAAAGATTCAACTAGTTGAAACAAGATTTTTGTCTCCCTCTCTCTCTGCCACGTGATCCAATAATATTAGGGAAGATAAAGTGTTAGAGATAAGAGGTTAAATGTCATGTTCTGATTGGTTTGAGAGATTTTATAGATTTTTTTATCCTATACATTTATATCAATTTATATGATAAAATATATATATTTTTTAATACCAATTATACCAAAATTCGTAAAAAAATTCTATAAATAGACACTTGTTTCATTTAATTTGGATACAGAAAAAACAAAATTTTCTATATTCTTCTAATATCCTTAAAAACCCCCTCTTTTAGAATTTTTAAACCTTGTTTTAGTAACATGGATCCAAACAATAATCATTTCAACACCCAAAATTCTACTAATTATTATTTTTACTATCCAAATCTCAATAATTATATCCCTCAAAGCCAATCTCCCAACCAACAACGTCCCCAATATATGATAAATTATGGGTTTCCACCAAATTTTATCATACCTTCTGCTGTTCCAAATTATCATCCATATCAAGGATCGATGATGTCGTATCCACCTTAACCAACTAAATTTCCAGAATTTTCAACACAAATGGCTTATGGTGGGATGAACGAAACAAATGAACCACTCCTAATATAGAAGATCCGATTCCTACTAAGAAGAAAAACTCCAGATGGACCATTGATCAAAACTTGGTGTTACTTGCTGGGTGGATTAAATATGGAACTGACAGCATTGCTGGTAGCAGCCAAAAGTCTGAATCATTTTGGAGTAAAATTGCTGATTATTGTAATGAGCATTGCTCGTTTCATCTTCCGTGCGATGGATATTCGTGTAGAAACCATTTTAACTACATAACAAAATCTTGGGCAAATGGATTAGCGCTTATGATAGCGCTAAATGTATGCATGAAAGCGGGTGGTCAGAAATGATGTATTAGTGAAAGCTCATGAATTATACTCAAGTGATATGAATGGACAATTTAATATAATGTTAGAATGGCACGCTATCCGTGATCAACCACGTTATGGTAGTTTAGGATATAGTGGGTTTGGAAACAGTGGATCTAAGAGAGCCTATGAGAGTGATGCAAGTGATTCAAACTTTGTCGGATCCAGTGCTCGTCCGATGGGAAGGGAAGCAACAAAAAAAGGTAAAAAAAGGCAAGGGAACGTTATTGGAAGTTTTCAACGACGAGTGGAATGAATTTAAATAATTCAAGGAGAAAGAATTGGAACGGTTGGACAAAATAGCCATGAGGCAAGAGGAGGCAAACCAATTAATGAAAGAAAAGACTCATGCTAAGAAAATGAAGATGTTTATGAAGCTTAGTGATAATGAGCATCTCGATGACTGAGGCAAAGAACTATTGGAAAAGTTGGATCAAGACTTATTTGGAAATTAAACATTAGTATTATTTCAGTGTATGCTTTAATAATGGGTGTTTGTAATTTTATGCTTTAATAATGTGTGTTTATAATTTTGTGTTTTAATAATGTGTGTTTGTCGTTTGATGCTTTAATAATGTGTGTTTGTATGATGAAGCACTAGACATATATTTTTCACACAAATGATTAATTAACGCTTCAAAATGAAACAAAAAGTGGAAAATGAAGCACCATTGGAGATGGTTTTATGCTTTAATAATGTTATCTGTAACTTTTGTCTTGTAATGGAATATAATGTCTTATCTATAAATTACATAAATATAATATTTTTTTTTAAGTTCTTCGATTTCAACCATTCAATTTTTAATAAATAGAGACATACTATTCCATTGATGTACCAATATCACAAACATCAAAATCTCATCTTACTAAAAAATATCAATGGATCCTTATGAATTTCTTTTTGATATTGAAGCATACAAAAAGCAGTCTGAAATTGAAGAGAAGTATATCATCAACCGGTTTAGGGAACGACGAAACAAAATAGAGGAAGACTATGCACCTCGTAGCAAGAGAAAATACTTCAAGAGAGATCATGTAGCAGCAACCCAACAATTGATTGACGACTACTTTTCCAATCAACCTACATATGATGATACAATGTTTCATCGGCGATTCCGGATGCGAAAACATGTATTCCTTCTGACCGTTGGAGACCTATCAAGTAGTGACAACTACTTTACCCAACGATTTGATGCCGCTAATAAAGAAAGTATATCTCATTAGCAAAGTATATCACAACCATGAGAATGTTAGCATATGGTGTGGCAGCTGACACGATTGATGAATACATCAAGATAGGAGGTACTACAGCTTTGGAATTTTTGCGTAGATTTTGTAAAGGAATCATAAAATTGTATGAGCAAGTTTATCTCATAGCTCCAACTCAAGATGACCTGCAAAGAATTTTTCATGTCAGTGTGATGCGGGGCTTCTCGGGAATGATTGGAAGTATTGAGTGCATGCACTGGGAACTGAAGAATTGTCTTACGGTGTGGGAAGGTCAATTCACTCGGGGAGATAAAGGAACCACCACTATTATTCTTGAAGCAGTTGCATCTCATGATCTATGAATTTAGCATGTTTTTTGGATGTCCTGGCACATTGAACGATGTAAACGTTCTTGACCGTTCACCAGTGTTCGATGATGTTGAACATGGAAATACTCCAAGAGTGAACTTCTTTGTGAACCAACGTCCATATGATATGGCATACTATCTAACTGACGGTATCTATCCTTCTTATACAACTTTCATCAAATCAATTAAACTTCCTTAGAGTGAACCAAACAAATTTTTTGCACAACGTCAGGAAGGATGTCGGAAGGATATCGAACGTGCATTTAGAGTATTACAGGCTCGATTTAAATCATACGCGAACCAGCTCGCATGTGGGACATAACCGATTTGGCAATCATCATGAGGTCATGTATCATATTGCATAATATGATTGTTGAGGACGAACGAGACACATATGCACAACACTAGAACGATTATGACCAATATGAGGAACGTGGATCTAGTACGCCGCAACCATTCTCGACTGAGGTTTTACCAGCATTTGCAAATCATGTGCATGCTAGATCCGAGTTGCGTAATTCAAATGTACATCATGAATTGCAAGCAGATCTAGTTAAACACATATGGTCGAAATTTGGAATGTTTTATGATTAAAATAGTTTAATTTAAAATGTGTGTTGTATTTTTTTATTTAATGTGTTTTATTTGTAGTGTCTTCTGCTTATTAATATAATGTATTGTGTTTTATTTTTATTGTAACGTTATTTGTTTGATAATATGTGTTTTATTTTTATTTAAAAAATATATTTTTTAAAAAAGTAAAAAGTTAATTTTTATCTATAATTTATTTAATTTAAATTCAGTCTTTAATTGTAAAATTTAATTACAAAAATATCGAACATAAAAAATAATATATAAAATAAAGCGGTGGGGTAAAGTGTTGAATTTATTCAATAAACCATTAATGAGTATGTGTTGAATGAATGTTGAATAATGAAATGGAAGAAAGAGAAAATGAGGTGGAATGAAAAAATAGTGTTGAAAATTAAAACCATTGTACATGGTCTTAGATAGTTAAGCACATATCATTAACCTTTTTCTAAACCTCCATTATATCTTTCATTTGTTTTTACTTTAAACCTCTATCATAAGATCGTTTTCCACAAAAATTTCATGCCCAAATCAATTTCATGCAAAACATAAATCTATGTGGTCAAACATCATCATCTTATAAATAGTAAAATAGTGGTTTAAAACAAAACTAACCACACATGTTTAACTAGCTATGTGTTTCTAACACTTTTGTAACTTAAATTAATGTCTATTAATATTTGATAGGAAAAAATAACAATTTATATAAGTTTGAATATTAAAATGATAATCACAATAAATTTGAATATTAAAATGATGACCATATGTATTAAAATGAAAACTAAAAACAATTCATATATATTTTCTAACAAAATGTACAAAATTTTATATTATTTTTTGGATTTTTTTCCTTTTTTGATCGTCTTGATTATTATATTTTGCACTCAGCATAAAATGTATCTGTCTTTTTAGCTATACTGTTTCTTAACATTTTAGATTACACACGTTTGGGAAATATTAGGTTAGAGATTACGTAATACGTAAATTGTTTATATTTTAAAATTATTGATTTGTATAAATATACTACATGTAGTTAAAGTTTATGCTGAACATCATATTTTAACGTTAGTTTATGACAAACATGGAATCCTTCACTCTCCATTCAATGTATAACAAACATTATATTTTACTAGTCGTATGCACCCTTTCATCTAATATTTCTACTACAATTTGTCATATACTATGCAAATTTAAGGATATGAGCTTTCAAATTTTGATTTGGTTCAGTTAGTTTTGTTTCACTGGTAAGAAGTGTCATAGCAAAATTAATTTTCTATTTTATTTTTTAAAAATAAGAATTTGAGGATGGGGAACTTGCCTTAGATTTCTAGAAGAGCGACGTACTGACAGTAGTACAAGAAAAAAATTAATAATTCAATCAGCGTGGTTTAGTCGCAATTTTTTTATCATAAACATTTCGGGTCAGAAATTTGGTCGAAAAAGGATAGTTGAAAATTGGTCAAAAATATTTCCAACCAATTCCGACTAAATTTAAAAAAAAAATTTAAAAATCAGAATAATATTTATAAAATAAAAATATATTTAAATCAAAATTCCAAAACATAGGTAAATTATCTAGTTACATAATCTAATTCTAAATGTCCAAAGTGTAATTCTATAACCTATATAATATAATTATAAACCTATATAATTTAATTTCATAACTTAGATATTCTAATTACATAAACGTACATAGTCTAATAACATAAACCTATATATTATTATTTGAAACTTAAAGAATGATTTGAAAGGATTTAGAAAAATTTTGAAGAGTTTTTTGGTGTAATCATGAAGTATCTCTCGACATTATATTAGAAGAAGTACTCCGACCGAACTAAAAAAATTTGGTCGAGAATTAGTCGGAACTTGTATTACATCTTCTGACAAATTTATGACCAATTTTCCAATTTGGCCGGAATATGGTTGTAAAATTTAGTAAATTTGTGACGAAGTTCTGACTAATCTAAGAATTGGTCGAAATTTGGTTGGTTTTTCTAACGACGACAAATAAAAAAATTATGACCATTTCTTGGATTAGTCGGAAAATTTTCGACTAAATGCCGACTAATAGTATTTGTCAAAAACTTCCGACCAATTTCCGACTAAATGCCGGATTAGTCGAAAATTGGTTGGAATAACTTCATAAAAAAATTCAACCATCATTTCCGACTAATAAAGGTGGTCTAAAATGTACATCCTTTCTGTAGTATAGATTTCATATTCCAAAATAATTTATTATCGATTTTGGTTTATAGGCACAATAACTCTATAAACATTTGTATTATAGGATTTTATCACTATATTCATTTATTTTCCGACAAAAAATCACTATATTCATTTATTTAATTATTAATTCAAGTGGTGACTAACAAATAATAAGATTATGTTGGTTTTCTTCCGTTAATGTATATTGTATTAAAATAGAAAATATAACTTACAGAGAAGTACAATGCCTCTTACTAAAAGAAAATTGCAGATCCATATAAGGTAAACGACTTCATAAAAAATGATAAAAATTTCCTAACATGAAAAGAAATCTTGAATTGGGAGAACGTAGTTTAGAAAAATCTAAACTAATAAAAACATAAAACAATTGTAGCGACAAATGATTGTAGCAGACATTATACCCTAGAGAAGTTGTACTCCTAAATATAAAGACAAAAATTATACCCAAAAAAATTATATAATAAATCCAATATTACAAAGACTTGCTTCAAAAGATTATTGGTCCTCTAGAAATATATACATTGGTCCAATAGACAACCCAACAACATAAGAGGTGCCCTAATCCTATCTCCCTTCAATCCACCACCAACCTTCAGCCAACGAAATGATGCACGTCTAAGGCGCCAAATCTTCCACCATTCTTTGCCACCATCTAGAAGGATGAGAAGAGAGGGACAAGGGAACACCACTCATTGGAGAGTTGACCATAAAAAAACAGCCACTAACCAAAAAGCGCCGAAACTTCATAACTCCCGACAAAGCAAGAAGAATCCGTAAATACCATCTCCAGCTGTGCCCCATCCGTCCCAACACCGCATACACCACAAGTTGTGGCTAAAGAGCCACTGACTAGACCTGTAAAAAACATAACAAAAAATAGAGCCCAAAATATCTAATCTTGTGGAGGCGAGAGAAAGAAGAGAGCATGCAGAATGAAAGTGAAGCTAGAAAGCTGACATCATCAGAGGTTGTAGACGGAGTTCGAATCGGCAAAAATGATAAAGGGAAAGCCGAGAAATAAAAACGAAAGGAGGCCGACGCTATGGTCGGACGCCAGCGATGGAAGAAGGTAAACGACGAGCTAATCAGTCGGAGAAGTAGAGAAAAAATATCGTAAAAAGAGGTTTTTCATGTATTGCATATGTTTTGATTTTGATGTTATCATATTTATTCTATTAGTATTTACATCATAATTCTAATTTGTGTAATATTATAAACTATAGTTCAAAACATTCTGGTAAATTTTTTTTTGTCAACATTTGAATTACAATTGGCCGGCCCAATGTCAGCTCCTACACTATTGTAAGTATGGGGACTCATCTCCGATAGAGGTAGTGCTACTAGCCTCATAGCCACTAGGACAAGAACATTTTTCTAGTATTTCTAATAATATTTTTATCATATGATATGAAAATGTAAATGTATGAATTTTTTCATTTTCTATTTGGTTAATTTTCTTGTCAATCTTACAAATATAATTTGATAATGGAGAAGTTGTCTCTAGCTCTTACATATATATAGATTCTGATAAATATAATATTTATTTTTTATTACGAGGAAGAGTTGGAGAACGGAATCCTTTAATCTTTCCACATAATGAATGAAACCGTCGAATAGCTCACTTACGAGATTTTATAATAGGCTTAAAGCATGACACCATTTTTAACTGTAAAAAATGATTTAATAGTTTTGCATTCAACGAAAATAGATCTCAACCAAGTGAAAACACTATACCACAGTCTCTTGGTTTTTAATTTAAAATTTTGTAATCAATTATTATGATTTTGAATTTCCATAGACAAAATAACTCTATAAACGTTAGATTATAGAGATATTTTCATCTATTTTATTGTTTTCATAAATTAATTCAAATTGTGAATAATGACTAATAGAAGAGTGGTGGTTAAAATCATTCACTCATTTATTAACTATATTTCAAGTTTTGATATGATTCATATTTTGTTCTTTAATATTCACATGATAGTTTAATTTTTTGTAATATTATATATGGTTCAAATTTTGATAGCCTAATAACAATTTAAACTTCATCTAATAACTCTGTTACAGTTTTATCATGTAATCTGAAACAAAAGGCTAGAAATTTTCAAATTTCGATTTGGTTTAGGTAGATTTGTTTGGCATATAAGAAGTATGTTAATAAAATTAATTTACTTTACAATTTTAAGGATATACTTATATGGTAAAACATTGTCATCTGTCATTACATGTATGTAGAGATCAGTAGATTTGTTATTACACAATAAATTATCTTTGATTTTTTTAAAAGGCACAATGACTCTCTAAATGTTAGATTATGATAGGTCCCTGTTGAAGAACTATCCTTGTTGATCAATGAAAAACAATAAACACAATACTTCTGGCAAATTTCTCTGCCTTTCTTTTTGCCTTTTTCATATATATAAGAAAAAAACTTGAACTACACGTTCTTAACATGGAAGCAAATAACATAATAAGAAAATAAAAAATGCAGATCGTGAGCTGAGTCTTCCTTGTAATTAGGAATCTCAGTTATAATCTTTATTACAACAAAACATAAAATGTGAAATAAGCTAAACCGAATTAATCTCTGTACCGAGGATTGGGTTTCCTCAATCGGATAGACCTCCAGTTTATTTCTCCAATTACTAGTTACAGCTCCTCTGTTAATGCATCATCTTGATCCTCTGTTTCTACACTTTGTGTTAAATTCCCCCAAGTCGCATCATCAATACTCATTCCGTGCCATTGCACCAATACCTCTGTTGTTTGTTCCCCAGCTGTAGTTACCACTCTTTTGTTAATCTAACGTTGAGGATACAGATTAAGAGTCCCATTGTCACGAAGCGGTGGAAGAGTGGTTTGCTTTGATTGAGGATCACCTATCCATTTCTTGAGCAAGGACACATGAAAACCATTATGTATTCTTGTACCCTCCGCGAGCTGTAACTTGTAGGCTACAAGACCCACTCTGGACAACACTAAAAACGGCCCATAATACCTGTGCGAATGCTTATGTGAGGTTTGGTGCATCAATGTTTTCTGGCGGTAAGGCTGAATCCGCATCAAGACCCAATCACCCACATCAAATTGAAGATCCTGGCGATTCGTATCAGCAATCTGTTTCATGCGATTGTTGGCAGCCACGAGATGCTGCTTTAGTTCCAATAACAACTCGTCCCGAGATGCTAGCTGCTCATCTAACTCGCCATCAAGTGCAGAACCAACCTCATAAGTTGGAATCTAAGGTGGTGATCTCCCATAGAGTGCTTGAAAAGGAGAAGTTCCGGTGGACACATGGAAGGTAGTATTGTACCAATACTCGGCCCACGGTAAAAATTTATACCAGTGTTGTGGACGGTGATGAACGAAACAGCGCAGAAACTATTCACTGCACTGATTAACAACATTCATTTGTCCGTCCGATTATGGATGATAAGCTGTTGACATCCGGAGTTGTGTTCCCGCGAGTTTCCAAAAATCATGCCAAAATAAACTGACAAATATTGGATCACAGTTCCTCAAGATTGAGCGAGGAATACCATGGAGCTTGACGATATTCGCTATGAATTTCGCAGCGATTATGTGGGCAGTGTAAGGGTGAACCAGTGGCACCAGATGCGCGAATTTGGTGGGGCGATCAACCACGACCATAATCGATGTGTGCCCAGCAGACTTGGGAAGTCCATATATAAAATCCATTGAAATGTCTTCCCAAACACGGTTCGGAACATGCAGTGGCTGCAATAAACCCACTGGAGACAGAGACGAGTATTTCGCTCTCTGACAAACTTTACACGCCGCCACATACTCATGGATACACTTGTGCATTGATGGCCAGTAGAATTGTCTCGCCAAACGCTTAAATGTCCGAAGAACACCCGAGTGACCACCCATAGGCGTGTCATGGTATTCACAGAGTAACTGGCCCACCAATGGTGATTCAAGTGGGATCACAATACGATTGTTGTAACATATAAAATCACCCTTCCAAAAATATGGCTTCCCTGGAGATTCTTCAGCGGACTTGCCCAATCGTAGCATAAACGAATCTGATTGTGTAACCTGACGGATTTCATCCCACAAAGTCGTTTCTTGAGTAAATATCGCGTGCAAACAAGGGCTGCCGTGAACCCGAGAAAGTGCATCGGCAACGCCATTAGACTTGCCGGGTTTATACTGTATCTCATAATCATAGCCCACCAGCTTGCCCATCCATTTCTGCTGCTCCAAAGTCAAAATTCTTTGTTCAAGCAAGAACCGTTAACTCTTTTGGTCTGTTTGTATTATGAATATGCACCCTAACAGATACGGACGCCAAGTCCTAATAGCTACCACAATAGCCAACATCTCCCTTGCATATGAAGACCAAGACTTTTTAGAAACCCCTAAACTCTTGTTTATGAAGGCAATTGGACGATCCTGCTGGGAAAGGACTGCACCAATTCCTTCACATGAGGCATCAGTTTGGATCACAAACGATAAGCTGAAGTCAGGAAGAGCAAGCGTAGGTGTAGTTGTGAGGGCCTTCTTGAGTGTATCGAATGTTGTTACTGTTGTTGAGGTCCACTCGAACTTGCCCTTGCATAACAAATTGGTAAGAGGATGCGCAATTAAACCATAATCTTTGACGAATTTTTGGTAATATCCCGTCAAATCGAGGAAGCCACAAAGTTCAGTGACAATAGTTGGAGCAGGCTAGTCAAGCATAGCTTGAATTTTAGTGTTATCAACCTTTACTCCTTCCCGGGAAATGACATGATCCAAGTAATCAACTGCAGGTTACCCAAACTCACACTTCTTAAGCTTAACAAACAATTGATGTTGGCGCAGTATAGAGAACACTTGTTTTACATGCTTGAGGTGTTCACTCCAGTTAGGGCTGTAGATCAAGATATCGTCCAAAAAGACAAGTACGGATTGGCGTAATAATGGTCGGAAAATGTTGTTCATTAACGCCTGAAACGTTGATGGCGCATTACAAAGCCCAAAAGGCATAACGAGATACTCATAATGCCCATTGTGAGTGCGGAAAGCCGTCTTTGGTATATCCAGAATGTGCATTCGAACTTGGTGATACCCCGCGGTAAGGTCAAGCTTTATGAAGAAAGCCACACCATGGAGTTCATTAAGCATATCATCGACGGTCGGAATAGGAAAACGATCCTTAATAGTAGCACTGTTTAAGGCTCGATAGTCCGTACAAAATTGCCACGATCCGTCTTTTTTCTTGACAAGTAACACGGGTGATGAGAACAGGCTGGAACTGGTTTGAATGATCCCAGCACTCAGCATGTCATGAACCTGCTTCTCAATCTCATCTTTCTGAAAATGCGCATAACGATAGGGCCTGACATTTACCGGATCCGTGCCTTCTTTGATTGCGATGCGGTGTTCAATGTTGCAAGGTGGCGGAAACTGTGTAGGTGCAGCAAACAAATCCTCAAACCCTATGATCAAAGCTCAAAAATCATCAGAGATAGGTTTGTCTGTAGTCAAAACTGATTCTAGCTTAATGGCGTTCAACATCTGTCCGCGTCTCGCTTCTCTGGCCATATCGGTTTGATTTATCCCTGTAATTGGTTCAGGTAGCAATCCCAATAATTTCACCAACTCTGAACCTGATGTGAAGTGCATCGTCTTAGCTTTCCAATCACAAATAATTGGCCCGAGACTTTCCATCCATTGGGCGCCTAAAACCACATCTAATTCCACCAAAGGTAGTGCAAACAGAGTGATGTGAAACGTGTGCCTGTCCATGGTAACCGTAACATGATCACACCTGCCTTGGTAACTCACTGGAACTCCATTCACTACCCGGACAAAGAACGGCTCTGTGGTGATCAACGATAGCTTGAAAGCTCGTGCTGTTTTCTCTGATATGAAATTTTGAGTTGAACCGCTGTCGATTAAGACCAGTAATCTCTGTTCCTTAACTCTCGACGAAATTCAAATTGTTTGAGGACAATTGACTCCAGTCAAAGCATGTAGTGTGATCTCAGGTGGGTTAATGTCAGGCTGGTAATCTTCGTCGTCAGGTGGCTCTTCATCTTCCTCATCTCCAAGCCCTTCCATAATAAACAATTGCGGGTTTCTTACACTTGTGACCTGGGAAATAGCGTTCATCACAGCTGAAACAGAGGCCCAAACTGCGGTTTCTTTTCATCTCATCCCAACTCAGCCTCTTGGGAACAATAGTTTACAGGTTACGGACTGGTAGTGATCCCGTAGATATCGACTTTGTATTGTGATTTGTTTGCACAGCCTGACTACAATATGGACGACCTCCATTCCATTTTCTTTCCTTATGTAGTTGATCATCTCTCAACCTTGCCAATTTGATGATCTCCTTAAGCGTTCTGGGCTTGAACATGTGAATTCCATTTAAGATTGACGTGTTAAGTCCTCCCATATACACACCTACAAGTGCCTTTACGGTCCAGCCTTCGACCTTGTTTTGAAGACGCTCAAACTCGCTGATATTCAATTAGCGATCCTTTTTGTCGAATGTGAGCTAGAGCCTCATCAAAATCTTCTCCATCCAAGGGTCTGAATCTAGTCCACAGCTCTTCTTCGAAATCTTCCCAAGCGGTTTGGAAAGGGTCAAGGCAATGAGCTTTAGAAATTGCTTGCCACCACTCATTTTACTCTTCAGACAAGTGATATGACGCGAAACTCACGCGTTGTGCTTGCGGCACTTCATGGTACAAAAAGTACTACTTTGCCTTGCTGATCCACTCGGTTGGATCCCACCATTAAATCAAGGAAACTCAAGTTTAATGTATCGAGGAGGTGCGTTTGGGGGTGACGCAAACATGTTGTGGATGTGGTCTTCTTCTTCTGGATTAATGGGTGATGGCTGATGGTTCGAGTTCCTGCAATTATTGGAGGCACTGTCTCCTCCGGTTCTACTGCCATTAATCTGTCGCGACAATCGATCCATGGACTCCACAAAGGTCTGTCTGAAGGAGTTCTCCATAGCCTGGAACTTATCCGCGATGCCGACACTCATCTTATGCATCTCATCTTGGACCTTCCCCATGGTAATATGCAGGTTAGTAACACGATCCTTGACATTCGCCATGGCTCTCTGACTCTTTCTTGCTGGAATGGTTGCTGAATACGTAACCATGCCGTTGACGTTGATTCAAGGTGAATACCGCCAACAACGAGGCTATGATATCAATGATAGGTCCCTGTTGAAGAATTATCCTTGTTGATCAATGAAAAACAATAAACACAATACTTCTCGCAATTTCTCTGCCTTTCTTTTTCGCTTTTTCATATATATAAGAAAACAAACTTGAACTACACGTTCTTAACATGGAAGCAAATAATAGAATAAGAAAATAAGAAAATGCAGATCGTGAGATGAGTCTTCCTTGTAATTAGGAATCTCAGTTACAATCTTTATTACAACAAAACATAAAATGTGAAATAAGCTAAACCGAATTAAACTTTGTACCGAGGATTGGGTTTCCTCAATCGCATAGACCTCTGGTTTATTTCTTCAATTACTGGTTCCAACTCCTCTGTTACTGCATCATCTTGATCCTCTGTTTCTGCACTTTGATGAGTATGCAATACCTCATCAGATTATATAATAGATTCATTTTCAATTATATTATCGTTGCTTCAAAAAGTAACGTAAGAGCATCTCCAACCTATTTATAGTAAAAATCTGTTTTATAATGAAATCTCTTCCAATCCAGTTTTATTTTTCATTCTAAAATATAGTTTTTCACTTAATTTATAGAGTAATCATAGTTTCCACTCTATTTTAGAGTTATACTATTATATTACAAAGTGATCATTTAACTGTTATATCTTTTTGAAATATGTACTAATAACATTAATATTTTTTAATATTGATTTCAATAAAATAGCTAACCATCAATAATTTAATGTATACAACAAAATAATTTAAACTTAAATATACACAATATATAACCGCATAAAATATTACTTCATAATTCTTTAGTTGATCATTTGTGGAAGAACTTCCAATAATTGAATTAAAATTATGTTGTGTTTTATTATTTTATGATGCAATGCTATTTTATTTATGTAATAAATATTTTATTTAAATTATATTATTTTTCAAATAAATAATAACAACTTGGGATCATTTTGTAAATTTTATAAATATAAGATGCAATTGACCATTAATTTTAAAGTGAGAATGAAATATATTTGGAATATTTCTTTTGTAGAGTAGCAAATAGAGTTATGAGATAGAGCAAAATTCAACTATATTTTAGAATTACTTTATAATTTATAATAAAGTGAAAAATAGTATTCTATGTTGAAAATGCTATTAGTGATTAACAATTACTACTATATGGTGGTTAATGTTATGAACCCATGAATTAGTTTTAAATTTGATGCAATTATTA
>OVBE01001253.1:0-38361 GCA_900406425.1 Iberis pinnata | reverse complement strand
ACGTTGAATAGAAAGCATAAATGCTTACTATAAAGCGTTAAACCCGAGTAATATCAATTTTGCAGATTCTCAGGTCTAATCTNGTTAAACCCGAGTAATATCAATTTTGCAGATTCTCAGGTCTAATCTGCATGCTAATCATGCTCAACCTTGTACACCGGCAGGCCCGAGCACTACTTCTTGAGTCTTGAAGCGTCGGTGATCTGATACCACACCACTTCCAGCATATAATGAAGCTCAAGAATCTGATTTAGATAGGTGGTGTGCATAACTTGACTAAGTTTATAAGCTTTTGTAGTTTTTTTATCTTTTGGATCCAAAGCTTTTGTAGTTTCTCATACTTTTTGAAACTTTTTAGATTCCAAATCTTTTGTAAAACATTCGGATATATATAAAATTAAATTTCAAATTATTTTTAGTTTTAGTTTTGTATTCGGGAATTATTAATCAATGAAAACAATTTAGAAAAACCAAATTTTAAGAAGTTAACCACGAAAAAGTCACAACAACATTAGTGGCTAAAATAGCCATGAAAACAAACGCAGCAAATTCGTGGTTAAATTAGCCACTGTAAAATTGTGGCAAAAGACGTGGCTATAGTTAGCCACGAAATTACCGTAGCAAAACAGTGGCTAATTTGCCATGAATAGTCACGCTCAAAATTTAGCTGCGTTCCTATAGTCACAGAAATTATTCGTCGCTATTCGTGGCTATGGGTGATATTTTTACTAGTAGCTCTTATTTGGACCTAGAAATAATTTTTGCTAGGATCATACTATTAAAATTTTATTAAATAAAATATTTTATTGTTGTAAAATGTAAAGTAATGGAGGTTGCAAACACATGTTAACAGATTATTAGAAGTTATTTTTAACTAATTATTTCATCTAAGCTAATCAAATGTTATTAAAGTGCAACTCTTAAAATACAATTTTTTAATTTTTTGTTCCAAACATATAATCAGAATCTATATATATATATATATATATATTGGGTTAATACACTTATTGGATGGGTTAAAATAGATTGGATTAATAAATTATTCATAACCAAACTAACATAATTTTACTTTATAGTGATCTCTCTGTCTATAACTCATCATATGTTTGGCTTTAAATCCTTTGCTAATGATTTCACCTTGCTCGTCTTTTCTGCATATAGGGTGAGGATATTTTTATAGAAGCCGTTAAAGAATTAAAAGAAGAAACAGGAGTAAGCACATCTATATGTAAATGTGTAAATCATTAATTATATACACACTAATGTTTTAATCTTTAGATCTACACAGAGTTTTTGGAGATTTTAGCCTGGTACTGATTATCAACATCCTCTGCTTCATTTTTCTTGATACTTGCTATGTTCCACATCTTGTTAGCCTCATGTTTGCAGTTAAACCCACATGTCATTGTTCGCCAAGTCAGATTTATTCTTCATTGTCTGTTGCGGCCAATTTCATTTGATATTCAGAAGCAGGATTCAGAGATCGAAGCTGCTCAAGTTTGGATTCTAATTTCTTTCTCAACCCCCTTAAGCACAAATCATCTTAAAGTATAGTAATAGTTTCAATGTTTATTTGGTGAAACACTTGGTTTTATTTCTAAAGTGATAGAAAATGAAAAAGAACATCCTCCAATGTTTGATGTAAGCTAAATACACTAAGAAAGTATTTATATAGACTATCTTATTTCATATATAAATTATTTATCATATAATTTTTATAAAATGGAACAAATAAATTAATAATTAATAGTAATTTTAAAAATACATATAGCTAAAATATGAATCTAAAATTAGAATAATATGGTTTTCTTATGATATTTAAATAATTAGTTTATAAATTTTAAAATATAATAAAACAAAAAAACTAAGTAGTAATTTATAATGAATATAAATATATTTTTGATGTTATCTAACAGATAAAATAATGTTATAATTTAATTTTATTAATTTTATAATATTTTAATGATCAATGCTCTGATAAATCTTCTTCTAAAAGCATGAAGGTGAAGAGCATTTAGGAGTATAAAAAATATGCTAAATGCTCACCTAAATTTTTTGTAAAATATACGTGATTGGATGAGCATGTAGCATAATCTCCTATATATTCTACCAATCAAGGCATTTCAACCCTTACTAATAGCTATAGAGGAGCATTTTTCTGTTATCTTGTTAAGGTCCTATAACCCTTATAAGAAGTAAGAAAAATATTGTAATTATAGTGGCCGCAACAATCATTAGTCCTATGAGCCATGAGGAGTCGAAGCATTTCGTATTCATCAAAAGGATCTTCTTGACATACTATAGATGGTCTTGGATGAGACTACCAAGCCATTGTTGAAAGGGTTGATGGTAAAAATTTTCTCATTCCTTTGGATGAATTTCAGGAGAAGTTAATCAACAAAGAACACTCGTTATCCTTATTTCTTAATATCCAAAGATGCAAGTATTCCAGTCACGACTTATGTGACTCAATGTCACAATACTCAATATCACAATTCCTCAATGCAACAATTTGGTTGGGGATTCTTAGATTCCTATGGTAGTCGAAGCAACAATGGTCATGGTGGCTATGGTTGAGGATATCAAGGTAAATGCCAAATATGTGGTATTCAAGAGCATAATGCACATCAAAATCTTTAATATGTTACGACTGCATCAAACTCGTAGTGAGAACTTAGGAGTCGAAGAAGAAGTACAAGCTTCAAATGTGCATGATCAAGGAGAAATATCTATGTCCAAAGTAAAGCTCATGTTTTTTGAAAAAGCACAAGAATTAGGAGGTCTCCCTCAATTATTGCAACACAAGAGTTTACTACAACAACAAATCAGTAGTTCATCCAATCCAAAGGGTTTGCTCTCTATCTCACTTTCCTTTGGCTAATCAAGTTTTTTCTGGAAGTTTGGACCAAGAATATGTTACAAGATCATATGGTGAGGCTATAAAACACAAAGAGTGGACAAAAGTCATTGAGAATGAGCTAAATGTCATGAAAGCCAATCAAACCTAGCATGAAGAGGATCTTCCCAGAGGGAAAAAGGTTTTGAGCTCTACGTGGGTGTTTACCATCAAATACAAGAGCAATGGTGATGTAGAGGGTTACAAAGCAAGGTTGGTTGCAAGAGATTTCACACAAACATATGGAGATGATTACTTAGATACCTTCGCATATATGGCCAAGCTTCACATGGTAAAGGTAATTTTATCCTTAGCTACTAACCTTGAATGGATCTTTGGCAGATGAATGTCAAACATGTATTCCTTCAAGGAGAGTTGGAGGATGAGGTTTTATGTAGGCACTACTAGTGCTCAAAAATTCAGTAGCTCAAAGGAAGGTTCTTAGGCTCAAAAAGGTAATTTGTGGAGTCAAGCAACTACCTAGAGTTTTGTACCACATATTGAGTTCCACATTAAAATTTAGAGGCTTCACAAGATCAGGATGTGTTCACACACTCTTCAGTCTCCAAAGCCAAGGAGGAGATTGAATCATATGTGAGAATGACAAGGTTGGAATTGAATTTACTAAGCAATTTCTCTAATATGTTTTTGACATTAAGGATCTAGGAGAGGTAAAGTACTTTCTTGGGATAAAAGTTTGTAGATTTAAAGATGAATTATTTTAATCTAAAAAATGTATACACTTGATCTTTTGAGTGAAACAAGAAAGTTTGGATCAAAACCATGCAAGACTCCACTCGAAGAAGATTACAAAGTCATTAGAGAGAGGGAGATTGAAGACAAACTATTTGAAGATCCACATCAATATAAATTAAATGATTGTTGGTAAGCTTATTTACTTAACCATGACAATGCATGATATTTCTTTTTCGGTAAATTAGATTAGCCAACACATGAAAGTTCCTAAGATGCATCATCCAGGTCAAGGCATTTGGATGGGATAAAACAAGAACTTAGAGATTGTTGGGTATTCTGATGCGGATTGGACATGAGATATGATTGATTGGAAATTAACCACGAGTTATTTCACTTTCATAGGAGGCAACCTTGTCCCTTGGAAAAGAAAGAAGCAGGAGATGGGATCATTTTTATGTGCCTAAGCAGAATATGGAGTCATGAGGAAGCTGACAAATGAACTCATTTGGCTCAAGGGTCGCTTAAAGACTTGGGTAATGAGACAAGGAAGCCTATCATCATGCATTGTGAATTTATCAAGCCATAATTCACATTGCCTCCAACAATGTGTTTCATGAGAAGACCAATCATATAGAAGTGATTATCATAAGGTTAGACAAAGGTGGAACAAGACATTATTCTATCATGCTACACAAGAAGTTCAGAACAGTTGGTAGATATATTCATTAAGACAGCAAGCTTGAAAATTTGTGAATTCATCCATGCAAATTTGGACTCACAAATCTAATTCAAGCCTAGAACCCTTAGCCATGGAGGTCATACTCTTTTTTCCTTAATATGGTTTTGTCCCAAGAAGTTTTCCATATTAATATTTTTAATTAGGAAGGTCTTCATGGTTCCAAACCTAGCCATCCATCATGGTTAAGCGTGAGGAAAAGTATCGAGACTAGTCCCCTTTAACAACCAGGTTGTTGAGCTATTGTGCAATTGTCTACCACTCTTCAAAAAATTGCTTGCCAAGCTACAATCAACCTCATTTGGAGGGAACAAAATGTGAGGCTTCACTCACAAATAATTTTCTTTCCATATGTGATCTTTAAATACATTGATCATCTTATCCCGCTTAAATCGTCCCATCATAATTATCATCTTATTCTGCTTAAATCGTCCAAGATTCAAGAATATTTTCATGAATGGTTTTCCTCGTCAAAATATTTGGTGCACTCTGTATTAATTTAAAATATTAGGGGTATTATATTTTTCTTCCATAAAACCCTAGGGAATGGCGACGAATGCAACTTGGGATGAAAAGACAAGAGTGGAGATTGATGCCATGGTTGTGGACGTATGAGGAGGGGCAGCCGCCAGACAAGCCTCCGGAGACTGGTAAGACGTGGGCTGATCGGGTGGTGGAGAAGAACAGCGGAGGGAGGATGGTTCCGGAGAGTGTTTTGGAGGGAAAGTATGTTAGGGCACGGTTGAGAGTTGAGTTTCCGAACGAGGAGGATGGTGAACCTGTCATTATGATAGGGCAAGAGGTTTTAGAAGCGATGAACGGACCCTGGACAAACTGTATGATTGTCAAGGTGTTGGAGAGAGCTATTTCTTTACCTATGTTGGATCGTAAGCTAAGAGAATTGTGGAAAACTAAAAGGAACATGTATGTTGTGGACTTACCACGACAGTACTTCATGGTACATTTTGACATGGAAGAAGAGTATTTGAACGTACTAACTGGTGGGCCGTGGAGGACGTTTGGCAGCTACCTAATGGTTAGGGCTTGGTCACCGGAATTTGTTCCTCTTAGCGATGATATTTTCATAACTCCGGTGTGGGTGAGACTATCAAGTATTCCGGTGAATTTTTATCACAAGGATATACTTATGGGTATTGCTTCGGGTTTAGGAAAACCAGTCAAGGTGGATTTAACAACTTTAAATTTTTAGCAGGGCCATTTTGAAAGAGTTTGTGTGGAGGTGAACTTGCAAAAACCGCTAAAAGGATCAGTCATGATTAATGGAGAAAGGTATTATGTTGAATATGAAGGGATGGCTAATATATGTTTGGTTTGTGGATTATTCAGACGTGCAGCTCACTTGTGCTCACATAAGGGTATGGAGAAAAGACCTGACTTGCCTTTAGAGAAACCAGTGAATGGTACTTCGGTGAAGAAGATAGTGGATGGAGATGGTTTCACAATGGTAAGACGTGGTAATCGTCAACATGAGGAAAGAAGTAGTGAAGAAAGAGCAGGGAATTCTCGTGAACAAGCTGTACTGAAACAAAATCTAGGCGATATTACAGCTAAAGTCACTGAAACTAATGTGACAATATCGAATAGTTTCAAAGGACTGGAAGAAAATTTGAGTGAAAAGGGATAGTCAGACTATTACTTCGAAAGGAGGAGGTAAAGAGAACGTGGTGATGCATAATGGTATACCAAGTGACCAGAGGGAATGAGAGGTTAATGTACTCGCTTTACAGCAAGGAGGGACTTTAAGAATGGTAAAAGTGTAGTGGATGCTTCTGAGCGAAGGAGGAGTGGATCGAAACCTGTTCTAAAGGGTCCATAGGCCCCTAAGATTTCTAAGGAAAATAAACTGACTCGTGATCTGGTTTTTGGCCCGACAAGAAATGAACAAGCACATAGCCCAACTGGAAAACATTTAAGAGTTGACAATGATAAGCTCTTGAGCTCGAGTGTGACTTTCACAAACGATATGCAGACTTAATCTGAAAAGGCTTGTGGTTTGATAGTGCCAAGAAATCTGATCAAGGTGAGTTTTGTAGAGGAGGAAATGTTAATTGGAGCCCAAGCTAGTGTGGATGTGAAGGTTAATGAAGCTGCATGAATAGAGAAGAAGGAGTCACTCCATAATCAGGGAGTGAAGGAGATGGAGTTAGCTAGTCAATAAGGTTTATCCCTGGCTATTCTAGTTCGTATTCATCGTTTAATTATGAATTGTCTTTTGTGAAATTGTTGGGGGAGGGGGGAAATAAACCTAATTTTAGAAGATCCATTTGTTATGTTTAAAAAAATATATAAAACTGATGTTCTTGCGTTTTTTGAGACTCATGCTGGTGGAGATAGAGCTTGACGAATTTTTCAAGGACTTGGTTTTGATAATTCATTTGGTTTGATGCGATAGGTCAAAGTGGTGGGCTTTGGTTATTATGGAAAACGGATATTGGTGAGGTAGAGATATTAGGAAGTTCTGATTAATATATACATGTCCGGCTTACTTTTACGTAGGGTTTGTGCATCTTTTTGTGATTTACGGGGCTCCCTTGGTGAGTCATAGAAGTGGGTTATGGACAGAACTGCAAATTTTGTTAGTTGGGATTACTGAACTGGTTTTTGTGGGTGGTGACTTCAACACGATTTGTAGGGTTGATGAACGTACTGGAGGAAATGGTTCTTTATCTCCAGATTCCCTTATTTTTGGAGATTGGATAAATGACTCTACGATAATTGATATGGTATTTATTGGTAATCGATACATATGGAGAAGGGGACGGATGCATAATACTTTGGTGGCTAAGCGTCTTGATCGGGTTCTATGTTGTGGTCAGGTGAGAGTTAAGTGGCAGGAGGAAATTGTGACGCATCTATCGTTTCTTGCATCAGATCATACTCCCTTGTTTCTCTAACTTCGTCCGATTGGAAATCGTGATCCTCGAAGAAGATCTTTCCGTTTCGAGGCGGCATGGACACCGCATTTGGAATTCAAAGCTCTAGTGGAAAATTCATGGGACTCCAATGTGGGTACACAGGAAGCTTTACATAATTTACATGTGGTTTTATGTAAATGGAATAAGAATGTTTTTGGGCACTTATCGAAGCGTAAAGATAAGTTAATGGGGGTGACCAGAACCGTACAAGATTCGATAGATTTGGTACAAACTGATACATTATTAACAAGGGAGACAGTCTTGATTCACGAGTTAAATCTGGTTTTGGAGCAGGAGGAAATGTTGTGGTTCCAAAAATCTCGTGAAATGTGGGTTACTATGGGAGATAAGTATACGAAGTTTTCACACTCTTACATTTAGTAGAAGACGTAAAAATACGATTGAGATGCTGAAAACATAGAGAACTGCTGGGTTTCCGAGAAGGATGAGTTAAAATGAATGGTTGTTGATTACTATAAGCATATTTACTCTCTGGGAAGTGTTGAGGAACCAACTTTAGTTTTGCCACCGGGTGGTTTTGTTGCGTTTTCAGATGTAGATTTAGCTCTTTTGAATAAATCAGTCGATGCAGGCGACATCGAAAGAGAAATATGTAGCATGAGGCGTTATAAGGCTCCAGGACCAGATGGTTTTCAGCCGGTTTTCTACCACGATTGTTGGGATATCATGAAAAATTCGGTAAGTGAGATTGGTTCCAAATTTTTTTTATACAGGAATTATGCCTTCGGGATTAAATGATGCCTTAATGGTGCTGATTGGGAAAGTGGAGAAACCGTATCGCATTACTCAATTCAGACCGATTAGTTTGTGTAATGTACTCTTTAAGATAATCACGAAAACAATGATGATGCGGTTACAGGGACTTATGCCGACTTTGATAGGTCCAACACAATCAAGCTTTATCCTGGAAAATTGAGTACGGATAATATTTTGATTATTCAAGAAGCGGTACATTCAATGCATGGCAAGAAAGAACAAGGAGGATGGATGTTTTTAAAGCTTGATCTTGAGAAAGCTTACAATAGGTTATGATGGGATTTTATCGAAGACACGCTTAAAGCAGCTAGACTCCCGGATAAATGAGTTATATGGATCATGCGATGTGTAACAAGGGCATCAATGGTTGTGTTATGGAATGGAGAGAAGACGGATTCCTTTAAGCCAGAAATATGAATCTGCCAAGGTGACCCACTTTAACCTTGTTATGCTTGGAGAGATTTTGTCACATGATAGAAAGATCGGTGAATCATAAGAAGTGGTTACCGATTCAGCTATCTCGGGGTGGTCCTAAGTTATTTCATATATGTTTTGCGGATGATCTTTTTCTTTTTGATGAGGCTTCTACTCGAAAAATAAATGTGATAAAGGGTATTCTTGAGGATTTTTGTGCTGCATCAGGACAACAAGTAAGTCTAGAGAAGTCGAAGATATTCTTTTCAGAAAATGTTAGCAGGTTTCTTGCAAATTCAATAAGTGCGTCGAGTAGAATACAACGGACTTGTGATCTTGGAAAATATCTTGGTTTTCCTATACTGCATAAATGGGTGAACAAAGATACCTTTGGTGATGTTCAAGAGAAGGTAGCTTCGCGTTTAGCTGGTTGGAAAAGTAAAATGTTGAGTTTCGTGAGTAGAATGACGTTGACAAAGGCAGTTTTATCACTGATACTGATCAATACTATGAGCTCAGTACTATTACCTTGTTCTGTATTGAATAAGTTGCATCAAGTATCAAGGAATTTCATTTGGGCGTCTACTCACGAGAAGAAAAGGCAACATCTAATCGCGTGGGAAAGAATCTGTCAACCTAAGCTACTTGGAGGTCTTGGTATAAGACATGTTAAAAATATGAATCTGGCCCTATTAGCCAAAGTGGGATGGAGATTATTGGTGGTGAGGCATAAGTATAAAGTTGGAGATAGCTAAAAATTGTTGTGGGTTTTGCTTAAGGGAAAATGCTCAGCAGTATAGCGTAGTGTTATCGAAGGTTTAATCATAATTGTCTTCCGGAGCTCCGTTGGGTGGTTGGTGATGGTCAAAATGTTAAGTTTTGGTCGGAAGTGTTTACAAGAACCGCCAGACAATAGGGTGCTTGATGTCTTGCCTCTGAATCATTCATTGATCAAAGTATGTGAGTTATAAATCACGGGTAGAGGATGGGATTGGCCACATATTGATCCTTATGTCAGCTAGTTTATGAAGCTCCAGTTGAATGCTTTTTTACTCGATGAAGTAACATGAGCTATTGATCGAATGGCTTGGTGTGAAACGCCTGATGTTTTATTTACAGTGAGTTCAACATATAAATTTTTAACGTGCAATAAAGAAGATAAACTGAATATGAATGCTTTCTTCTCACGTGTATGGACAGTAGTGGCCACAGAAAGAATTAAGCATTTTATTTGGCTAGTTTCTAATCAAATCATAATGACCAATACCGAGAGATGTCGCAGGAACTTATGTGTGTCTGGAGTGTGCCAAATCTATCATTCTGGACATGAGACAATCTTACACATCTTGAGAGATTGTCCGTCTATTGAGGGTGTATGGCGACGATTGGTATCTCAGAGATTGACTAATTGGTTTTCTAAAGCGAACATATTGAGTTGGTTGTATGGGAACTTAGGGGAAGGTACTATAGTGCACGATTCAGCTTGGTCCACAATATTTGTCATGGTGGTTTGGTGGAGTTGGAAGTGGCGATGTGGTCAGACTTTCGATGACATTGTTAAATGCAGGAATAGAACTCAGTTTGTGAAAGAAAAAGCAAAGGAAGTATGGCGAGGGTATGAACGGTTGCAGGTTAATGGCACGGGTAATGGACGTAAGGGGAGACTAATATCATGGATTAAGCCGAGTAAGGGTGGTTTAAATTGAATATCGATTGTGCATCTCATGGGAATCCAGGTTTGGAAATAGCTGGTTGAGTTGTCAGAGATTTTGAAGATAATTGGTGTAAAAGTTTTACTTTAAATATAGGTGTGTGCACAGCCCCAATGGCGGAGCTATGGGGAGTGTACTGTGGTTTATTCATTGCTTAGAAACTTGGTATTTGGCAACTTAAGTTGGAGATTGATTCTAGGATAGTGGTGGGCTTTCTTAAGTCCTAATACGCTTATGTTATGTCTTCTTAACAAAAGATTGTTTCACATGTCTTTAGAGAAGCGAATCACCTTGTAGATGGAGTAGCTAGCCTTACTTTTGACTTGTCATTGGAATTTTATTATCTTGCTGATAGCCTGGGTTCTTTGTCTTCGATTGTGTGTGAAGATACTAAGGGTGTTGGTTCTATGCAATATACGCTTAATCTTAATTTTTGTTATTAATAAATCTGGAAGATAATTTTCTTCTGATCACCAAAAAAAAAAATTAGGGGTATTTCCTCCAAAATATTAAAGAAAGTACAATACGACGTCGTTGTTGTCATTCTTAAATTTCTTGAAGAACCAGCGATGGACGCCGACGGAGAATCAATGGTGACGACGACGACGACGAGGAGGGCAAGAGAGGAAACTGACAGAGAAGCAGAGGATAATCGCAAGGAAGCGTTGCTAGCATCGACACAATCTCTTCAGCCTAATTTCAACCGTCCCAATGTCACACAGAAGCAAATTTCGAAATTACAGGTCCGATTTTCAGATTCTCCGCTTCGACTTTTAAGAAAGTTTGATCCTATGAGGAATCTCTGAAGTTTTAATTTTAACCTCCTAGAATGTTTTCAGATCTCCATGGAGTTGATTTATCTTTGATCGATCGTCTCTTAACTTGTTCAAAGTTCCGTTTAGTGTTAAGATTTGCAGGGAAGTTGTGTTATTGATTTCGATTCTGATTGTTTTGAATGTGGATCACAGGAGCTACACAAGAAACGTATGCAAATAAAAGCTAAATCAAAGATCCACAAGAAACCTAAAGGTAATGAGCTCTTTTTATGAATCCGCCGTTCATATACTGTCTACTAATAAGCTCTAAACTGAAATACAGTGAGCAAGAATTCTAAGAGTAAAGCAATAGAAGATGGCGAAAGCTCTAAGAAATTGAAAGAATCATCTTCTACATTAGAACAGCAGCATCATACAACAGTAATTACAGTACCAAAAAAGCCACAAAAGCTGTATTGGGGGTGAGATTATGTTTTGATGGTTTTTGGATTACTTTCAAGGTATTGAGAATCTGTGCTAATGCTATGTTTGTGTGGTTTTGATCTGAAACAGGCTTGATACTAGGGAAAGATGGGAAAGGAAAGCCAACATGTAGTAGATGAATTGATTTTGTTGTCATTGATCACTTAAGTTCAGTGTAATAGAAAAGTGACAAGAGTAGCATAGAGAAAGACTCAGAAGATCAATGATGAAACGGGCTCTTTTCTTGATTTCTTTTTGTTTAAGCTAAGAGCAAGCTCTATTTCCTCAAGTGATTGTCCTTTAATCTCATCAACGATTCATGCAATGTAGAGGACGACAAGGAAGCAAACTCCGGGAAAACCCAAGTAGACACTGTTGATATTCCGAATTTAGTCACAACGCTTAAGAAGTAGAGTCTCATCACAAGGTTTGAGATCTGTTAAGAGCAAAAAAGAAAACACATTAACAACGGAAGAAGAATCTCTGTAACTATAGAACTTATGATGTATATATAGAGACATTCTGAACAGTTCCAACAACAACAAGTGTTCCAGAATATGCAGTAAGTGCCTTCCATGTGAAGTACAAGGAGAGAAACATCATGAACAAAACCCTTTCAATACAAAATCACAAACTTCAATTAACTGATAAACTTCATTTTTTAAAAATGTTCATTTTTTAAAATTGTCACATAACCGTGGGAACAAAAGAATGCTTAGCCCTCTCTTTGTGAATTAGTGTCTTTCAACAGTAATTAGATTCCCTTTGTGTGGAGGAAATTGTCTTGTTACTATTCTGCTTTGATAGCTCCCTCTCTGTTCTTGATCGCCGATAACAAGAACGAGATCATAGTGAAACCCTGAGTTCGGAAAGTGTTACTACTGAGTCTTTGAACAAGATGGATGAAGAATTGAGTCAGATGTGTATGAAAGATCCTCTTCAGGAAGCGCTTGGAGCAATGAATATAGAAGAAGAAGATGAAGCTCCAGTCCTGATCCCCGATCTTCCAGAGTATAGTGCTCTTGAGAGAAACCAGTTGAGCATTATTGGTAAAGCTCTAAACCCAGTAGCTCAAAAAATGTCTAATCTAATTACTGAACTACCGAAGAAATGGGGCCTTGAAGGCAAGATCAGAGGTATTGCTCTGTCCCAGGAGAAATTTCAATTTATCTTTCAACACCAACTGGATCTTGATCGAGTGTTAGAAAAAGGAGTATGGACATATAACAATTGGTCCCTGATTGTGGAAAAATGGTGTGAGAATCCTCAACCAGACTATCTGCAATACATATATGTTTGGGTTAGGATCAAGAACATCCCAGTGAACAACCTTACAGCATCAACAATTAGTGCTATTGGAGATGAGCTAGGTGAAGTAAAAGAAGTGGCTTTTGATCCCCTTCAACCTCAAACCAGGGATTTTGTTAGAGTGAAAATCAAATTCAATATTAATAACCCTCTTAGGTGTGCCAAGAAGTTTCAATCTCCTACAGGGGAGATCTTCAATGCTTTCTTTGACTATGAGAAGGTGCAAAGAAGATGCTATATGTGCCAGAGACTCACTCACCCCAAGGAATTATGTCCTCAACCAGACTATCTGCAATGCATATATGTTTGGGTTAGGATCAAGAAAATCCCAGTGAACAACCTTACAGCATCAACAAATAGTGCTATTGGAGATGAGCTATGTGAAGTAAAAGAAGTGGCTTTTGATCCCCTTCAACCTCAAACCAGGGATTTTGTAAGAGTGAAAATCAAATTCAATATTAATAACCCTCTTAGGCGTACCAAGAAGTTTCAATCTCCTACAGGGGAGATCTTCAATGCTTTCTTTGACTATGAGAAGGTGCAAAGGAGATGCTATTTGTGCCAGAGAATCACTCACCCCAAGGAATTATGTCCCTTATTTAATCCAGCTCAGAAGGGATCAACATATGCACCACAAGCAAGAGTGCGTGTAGATCAGCTTAAGATTAAAGAATACTTGCAACCTTCTGACCCTCTACATGGTGTTTTAACTAAGGAGCAAGTAGGTGTAGACCCTTCTACAGGTTGAATGAAGATAGATGCAGGAGTTTTGGACAATATGAGACAATACTTGTTAGCTTCTGAAGGGACTGAAAGGAAAGTTAGAGAAGAAAGGGTTAAAATTTCAGTAGCAGATGCAGAGAAAAGCCCTCACACCAAAAGAAGTTCATTGAGTTTAACCCCTCTTATCACCATCTCAAGAGATGTGGACAAAGGGAAAGGTCACATCTATGACTTCTCCTTAGTACCAGAAAATCAGGAGAAGATAGCCTTAGTTCAACCCCCAAGAGAAGCTACTTAGTGCAGCAATGAAGGCTGCCATTGTTACCCTCCCAAGTGATAGCAGTCCTCTCAATAGACAAACACATAATTTATATCAAGAAGGAAAGGACAATACTCCAACTCCAGGCTCTCCTAAGACTAACCAGCAAGGCATAAAGGATGAAGGATCTGCTAGCTCTATTGCAGTCTCTTCTCAATCAAGGAAGACCTTCTCTAGGACCACAAGAGTGACAAGGAACAGATCAGAGCCAAGAAGTGGAGAAGAGCAAGAGAAATCTTCAAGGAAAGTCTCAGGACAAACTAAGAGAAAGAAAGAAATAGAGGAAGATGGACCTACAAAACATCAGAAGACTGACAAGAACCTGGTGATCCCTAATGAGGGATCACCATTGACTTAATGAGATTAACTAGCTGGAATTGCCAGGGGCTCTCTTTGTCTCAAGACCTGGTAATTCCTTATCTCGGGGATTTAAGAGCCACATTTTACCCTGATTTTTTGTTTTTGATTGAGACTTTGAATGATGGTAATGTACTTAGAGATATCCAAGCCTGGTTAAGGCTATGATTTTGTATTCACAGTGAATCTTTCTAATCACTGTAGAGGCCTAGCTATTTTTTGGAAGAAGTCAATCAATGTAAAAGTCCTTCAGTATGACAGTAATATGATTGATTGCTTAATTGGGTATGAAGATGTCTTGTTCTATGCTACTGGTATATATGGTAATGCTAATAAGAAAAGAAGAGAGTATAACTGGGAAAAGCTAAGAAAAATTGGTATAGTTAGAATAGATAGTTGGTGTGTTTTTGGTGACTTTAATGACATTAGTCATAATGGGGAAAAGATTGGAGAGCCCTGGAGAAGTGAGGCTACATTTGAACCATTTAACAATATGCTAGAAGCCTGCAACTTAACAGAGCTGTGTCATCAAGGGAATGCCTTCACTTGGGCAGGCAGAAGGAGTAAGCTTTGGATTCAGTCTAGGCTAGATAGGTGTTTTGCAAATAAGAAGTAGAAATAATCATTCCCAACTGCATCACAAGCACTTCTAGATATGAGGGGATCTGATCATAGGCCAGTTATAGTATTCTTTCAGGGCCATTCTAATGGCAATCAGGGGATATTTATCTTTGACAAGAGACTCATCACAAGGCGGATTCAGGGAAGCTATACAGAAAAGCTGGAATGAAGTGAATACAACAAGGAACTATTCTAATATAACAGAAAGAATCTCCAAGGTTAGAAGAGCCCTAAGTACATGGAAGAAAGCAAACGTAGGTAACACAGCCTTAGCTATAAGGAATGCTCAGAAAGAGGAGGAAATCATTAAAGTTAATCCCAGTGCAGTACAACTGTACCTACTCAAAAAGGCATTAGCTCAAGCATCAAGGGATGAAGAACTCTATTGGAATCAAAGATCTAGAGAAAAATGGCTTCAAGATGGTGATAGGAACACCAAATTCTTTCACCATTCTGTAAAACAGAACTGTGCTTCTAAGAGAATAGAGAAGTTAGTAGATATTAATGGGAATGATCAAATCAATGAAGGATTTAAAGGAGAGGTTGTTATTGCTTACTTCAGAGAGCTATTTACTTCTACAAACCCCTCTAACTACCAATCTATGTATCAAGGTTTCCAACCCCAAGTCAATGAAAGAATGAACAATTCTTTTCTTAGACCAATATCAAGTGCAGAAGTGTTCCAAGTTGTGAAATCTCTGAAATCATATAGCTCTCCGGGCTATGATGGGATGTCAGCATCCTTCTATCAAGAATTCTGGGATATTGTTGGAATAGATATTACAAAAGCAGTACAAGAATTCTTCTTAACATGCTACTTTCCACCTCACTAGAACTTTACTTAGATCTGTCTCATCCCCAAAAGCAAGAATCCTACAAAGATGCAAAAGCTTAGACCAATCAGCATATGTACAGTGCTTTACAAAATCATAGCCAAGCTCCTCTCATCCAGGTTAAAACCCCTTATGCCCTCACTGATATCAGAAAACCAGTCTGCTTTTGTAAGTAAAAGGCTGATATCAGACAATATCATCATTGCACATGAGATAAGTCTTGCCCTCAGCAAACATAAGAAGCTCTCCTCTACCCATATGGCCATTAAAAGTGACATCTCTAAAGCCTATGACAGGATTGAATGGCCATATGTTAAAGAATCTCTAAGGGCAATGGGATTCTCAAGCAGATGGATTGACATAATTATGTTTTGTGTTACAATAGTGAGCTAATCATTATTAATGAATGGAGTGCCTTTTGGGTCTATTACACCAGGAAGAGGACTAAGACAAAGAGACCCCCTGTCTCCTTTTCTGTTTGTCCTATGCACTGAAGGCCTAAATCATTTGTTTAAGAGAATGGAACTAGCTCATCAGATTCAGGGCTTTCAATTCAATACTAGAGGACCATCAATCACCCTACTAATGTTTGCTAATGATAGCATGCTCCTATGTAGTGCCACAGTGGAAGAAGCAAGAGTGGTCAGGAACATTTTGGTGGAATATGAACAAGCCTCTGGTCAGTTGGTTAACAAGGACAAGTCATCAGTAACCTTTGGGCATATTGAAGAAAATATGCAGAGGCATATTCACCAAGTCTTGGGAATAATGAATAAAGGTGGAGAAGGGGTGTATTTGGGCTTACCTGAAGTATTCAGTGCCTCAAAGATCAAAATTTTTGAATACCTTAAGGAAAGACTACAACAGAGGATAGAAACATGGTTCATGAAGTCCCTATCTTTGGCAGGAAAGAAGATTCTCATCAAAGCAGTGGCAAATTCAATGTCCATACATGCTATGTCAGTATTTAAACTTCTTGAAACAGTATGTAAGAATCTAACAGCTGCAATAGCTCGTTTCTGGTGGGAAGCAGAGGCTCACAGAAGAAAGATTCACTGGACATCTATGGAGAAACTCTGCTTACCTACTCACTTAGGTGGACTTGGGTTTCGTGACATTGCCAGCTTCAATAAAGCCTTATTGGATAAACAGGGGTGGAGGATTCTAGGTATGCCTCACAACCTCCTAAACAGATTCCTCAAAAGTAGGTACTTCACCAAGACAGAGTTCCTTGAAGCTAAATTAGGGAGAAGTCCATCTTATGCCTAGATGAGCATAATTCATGGTCGAGAATTATTGCAATAAGGTTTGAAAAAGAACATTGGTAATGGTCAAGTAACCTATGTTTGGACAGAGCAATGGATTGATGGGGTGGGTAGTATGAGAGCCCCTCTTATTAGGCACCCTATAATTAATCTGGACATGAGAGTTGCAGATTTGTTAGATCAGACCTCAGGATCATGGAATAAGGATATTATCCAGGACATCTTCTACAGAGAGGATCAAGCAGATATATTAAGAATGCATCCTGCAACTCAGAGAAATGACTTCTGGTCTTGGAAGCACCAAAAATCAGGTGCATACTCCGTCCAATCTGGTTATGAACTTGCTGCTGAGGTAAAAGAAAAAGAGATTAGGGACCAAGAAAGAATGCAACCATCCTTCCTTGAACTAAAACAGAGAATTTGGCAAATGAAAACAGTTTCCAAGATCAAAAACTTCTGTTGGAAGGCCCTAAGTGGTGCAATAGCAGTCGATGATGCATTAAGGAGAAGAGGCATCAAGACAGATGGGAGATGTCAGTTCTGTGGTCAAGAAGGAGAATCAATCAACCACATGTTGTTTTCCTGCCACATCCCAAGACAAGTTTGGGCATTAGCCAATTGTCCAACCCCGCAAGAGGGGTTTGAAAATGGCTCTTTGCTGTCCAACTTCTATCATCTGTTATCATTGCCTAATGATAACAGATCACTAACTCCTGGCACAAAGATATTCCCCTGGCTGATTTGGTTTACTTGGAAAAATAGAAACCATTTGCTCTTTGAAGGATGTTCATATAGTGCAGAGGAAATTGTTTTAAAGGCAAGACAAGAAGCAGAAGCCTAGTTTCTGGCTCAAGAGGTGCTAAAAACATAAGGAGCTAATTCCTCAAGAGTTGAAAGTTTATCATTATCAGGTTGGAGTAGACCACCTATAGGTTGGTTGAAGTGTAACATTGGTGCTGCCTTCAAGAAATCCTCTGGTCTTGGGGGAGCCTCAATGGTCTTAAGGGATCATGAAGGATCATTCATACTACACTCAAGACGAGCCTTTTCCAACCTATCATCTTTGCAACAGGCGTATCAATGTAGCTCAACATGGGCTATTGAAAATATGGTCGTCCATAACTGCCCAAAAGTCATTTTTGTTGTTGCCAACTCTATAATAGCTCAAGCTCTTCAGGATCCGTCTGCTGTCCCTTCTCTTTTGGCCTTCTCGGATGAGTGTAATAGAATTTTATCCTTCTTTCAAGATTGGAGCTATCTCTAAGAATCATCTACATCAAACAAAATAGCTCATTTGATTGCCCTAAGTGTGGTAAAGGATACTCGTCTAGGTTCTTATGTTGCGCAATCTTTTCCTTCTTGGCTTAGGGAGCTTTTCATCAATGAAGTTGAAGCTTCAGCCCTTGTTTGTTAAATGATTCTGGTTTCGAGTATGCTTTCCTCTAAGACTTGTTTTTTTTTGTTTTCTGGTTCCTTTCCTAGGTTGGTTTTTTTATGTTTGTTGTCTGTTGTTGGCTCTGTTTTGGTGTCCTGTCTGTTGGGGTTGTTAAGTTTTAATTGTCTTCTTTTACAAACGTTGCCCTCTTTAATTTTATCGTTGACAAAAAAAAAAAAGTAAAAATTACATAGACCATTCCTCCAAGCTTGTGAGTAGAAGACTTTTCCTCAGCACTTAGGCCCATAATATTCTTGTGGTCTACCACTACAAAGCCCAACATCCCAAATTCGCACCATCTTCTTAAATCTTCTTCGTCTCTATGTCACTCGGAAACTCAATTCACTTCATCATTCTATCTTCTGTAAAATATTTGGAATCTTCATAATAGAAAGGTCAGCACTTTTTATCTATAAATTATCTTCCTTTACCGAGAAACCATTTTAATACTTTTATTTAATTACTACTCTCTGTTTCTCCAGAAAATCTACTATGTCTTCTGTTCGATTACTCTTATTTTTTTCTGCTACTTTAAATCTTTGATTGGCTCTACTTCTTTGAATAAACAGCTCCATGTACAGCTCAACGTACACACCAAGTCTTTACCTTTTTCACACAAAAAAGCCCCTTCTTCGGAAACCAACATTTCGGGTTTATTCATCTTCATCGATTGAGAACGACAGATTCAAAATAGAGTACACGCCTTGGCTTATCGTAGGTTTGGGTAATCCTGGGAACAAGTATCATGGAACCAGACACAATGTAATAACAAAAACAGTCACCTTTTAGTAAAAATTTAATTTTGAAATGTTTGTTTTAGTGATCTCTGAAATGTTACAAGTTTTTGTGTTGTATTCAGGTTGGTTTTGAGATGATCGATAAGTTAGCTAGAAAAGAAGAAGTTTTGATGAACACAATCCAGTCTAAAGCTCTAATTGGAATAGGTTTTTACTTCTCTCCTATTGGATTTTTTGATTCGAATGACAATAAAGTAATAAAGCTAATGACTTTTTGAATCAATGTATGATTAGTACAGGTGCTATAGAAGATATACCTATTGTGTTGGCTAAACCTCAGACTTATATGAACTTCAGCGGCGAATCGGTTTGTTATTATCTGATTATCAAACTTTGCTAAGATCATCATCAGCTGCATATTCTCATACATGAAATTGTTCTTTTGTCTTGTAAAGGTTGGATCTTTAGCTTCACATTATCAAGTACCATTGCGTCACATTTTACTGGTAAAGTTACCGACTTTAACATCACTAGAATTCAGAACAATGAAAATGAATCCTTTTGTTGGTTTATCTCTCTTAGATTTACGATGAGATGGCTTTACCAAATGGGGTTTTGAGATTACAACCTAAAGGAGGTAAAGGCTATCACAACGGGTATGTATGTATGATCCTCTTGAAACACCTAAAGTCTGTTCTTTGGTCTATGAACTAATGTTGCTTGTGTAACTGTTTACAGGCTAAAAAGTGTAATGGGACATTTGGATGGTAGTCGAAACTTTCCTCGTCTAAGCATAGGTAGTAGAGTTTAGATTAAACCCTGATGATATATATTCGATTCCTCTCATGCTTTTTCGGTATGATGGTTTTGGTCAGGAATTGGTAATCCACCTGGAAACATGGATATGAAAGCTTTTCTTCTGCAGAAGTTTAGTACATTGGAACGGAAACAGATTGATGAAGCACTTGAACAAGGAAGTGAAGCAGTAAAGACTCTTGTACTTAGTGGATTTAGTCAAGGAATCTCGAGGTTTAATCTTGTTCAGAAGTATAAGTTCCATAAAGTGTAATATGAAATCACAATGAAAACTATTATATGGAGTAATTTTTTGTGTTTATTTGTAAAAGTAGGGTGGGCATTCGGTTTGTGGGTTTTTCAGGTCCGATTACATAGGACCCAAATAAGAACCGAATAGATTTCAGTTTGTGTTTGGCTCGGGTCTATTCGGGTTTGCTCCAGGTCTTGTTTTCTTACTAAAACCCGTTATAGAACCGAATTTTTCTTTTTCTTGGTAATTTGGATTTTTATTCTTGTATTTTGGGTTTATAGTCTGCATTTTCGGACAACATAAATAATTTAGGAAATTTGTGTCAAATACTCAATTAAAACTCAATGAATTACCCATACTAACTAAAAATCCTATCCAATAAAGATAACTTAATTTTATATAAACACATTCTGATTTTCTGGTATTTTATTCGGATATTCATACTAAAATTACAAAACCCATTCAGATTATTTAAAACTACGTTCAATTACAGTTCTGGATTTTTCAATTTGGTTATGGTTCGGATAAAATATCCATCATTATGCAAAAGCAATAAAAGAGAAGGTGTAGAGATTTGATGGTATAGAAATTTGAAGATTTAGAAAATGTTTCAAAAATGTAAAGCAAAGGAGTCTTGTAAACAGAAGACCAAAGATTGTAAATAAGGAACAGAACAAAAAGAGTTTACTTCAACCTAAATAACACAAAACAGAATCTGAAACTCTCCTTGTCTCTCTCTCTCTCCCTTGATGTTGCATTATCTTTTGGTTCAAGCTTCAACAGGGTACTCAAAAACCACATCTTTGCCAGTAAGTTTTCGGTACACACCCATCATAGTCTCGAGCTTGTACTCTGTGTTGTTCCTTTCTTTAGTATCCAAATAGACCTGTTGCACAAAGCCAAACAGAATGCAAAGCTGAGCTTAAAAGCATCCAGAGTAGGATCTGAGTGTAACTCATAGATGATAATATGATATGATACCTTCGTGATCTTGGAACCATCAAGACGGTATCGTGTACGCTTTCCAACAATCTCAGCAGGATAAGCAACATCTTCAAGCATAGCTTCGTGAACAGAAGTTAGAGTTCTGTTACGTGGCCTTTGAACAGCAGCACCCTTCTTGGGAGGACGCATGATCCTTCTTGTAGCAACAAAGATAACATCCTGTGAAGAAACAACAGGAGTGTTAAGTGAAAATGTACTATCTACTTATGCCTTTTTATTGAACATTGAGTCATTTGTAAAATTACCTTTCCACTGAACTTCTTCTCAAGCTCTCTAACGAGCCGAGGATGAATCTTGCGGAAAGCTTTCCTCAATCTAAATGGAACATAAATCACAACAGCTTTGCGGTTTCCAGAGATGTCCATGTTACTGTAATGAAACAAAACTCAAAATTATTTTGGTGAAAACAACCCCGGAATGAGAAACAAGATAGACATACACAGCTTGGTTAATGTAGAGATCTTTTAACTCGCTTTTCAACTCTTGGTTAGTGTTCTCTAAATCAAACAAAGCCTGAGAGACAAACATATGTTAAATACTGATCATGATGAATACAATTCAAAGATGTATAATTAAGTACCTGAGCAACTTGCTCCTCGCATTCAGTTGGCTCGACATTCTTGTCCTTTTTGATCTTGTTTTGAGCGGAGAACATTTTTGCACTTCTTAAATTTTGTTTGTAAATAAAAACAAGAAAATGTAACGAAATTAGGCAAAGAAGCTTTGTTACAAACACAAACTATGGCTTCTAATTACAAGTTAAGCTTCCAAATACTAATCAGTTCTTCAAAATTCTGGATTAACATTAAGCAAACAAATCAACACAGAAATCAGTTCAGTCATACTGTGGATCAAATTTGAAATACTTTAAATCGACATTGTGTGACATACACTTAAACCAAACTATACTATTCGTCTCCATAGTTACAAAAGTTAAAATCTTTAGCAATTCTACACTGAAAATGAGCTCTTAGATAAAAACTTTAGCTCAAGTACAAATCAAAATAGAACTCAATCCAAATATTTCGCAGAGAAAGACATGACGTAAAAGAGAAACCTTTCTCGACGTACCAAATAGAGAAATCTGCAGGAATGGAGAAGAAACCCTTATTGATAGGGGGAAAAAAATGTGGCGGCTTCTCCTTAGAAGCAGCAATTTGAGAAAAATCAGGTTTTAATGTTTGTCCATTAGGGTTTCAAAGGTTGCCCTTTTTTCTCACTGTAATAATTATGGGCCGTTAAAATTTTGGGCTCATTGATTAATAAACCTGTCTCTCTTATATATCCAGCGACCCAAAGTAGATCTCACATATATTAAATTTTGAAATAAAAATAATAAAATTGTAGAAAAACTTGTTGCCCCTAAAACTAATAAGGGTGTATTCAAACAAACATTTTATATGATTTGAAGTGATTTGGGTTTTAATGAGTTTTTAGGTGATTTTAGATGAATTAGGAAATCCATGTGATTTGTTTTGAAATTATCTACAATCCCACATAAAATCATGAGATTTGAGATTTTGTATTTTTAACTAGAAATATCCACTGGAATACCATCAAATCACCAGAAATCCACTACTTAAAATAATTCTAATAACAGCGGATTTCATAAGACTTTTTAAAATCATTAATTCAATAACAGTGGATTTTATGAGACATTTTAAAATTCATGTTTGAATAACAGTGGATTTGTCAATTTAACATAAATCCTTCCAAATTCCATTTTAAATACATCCCCTAAAAACATAAATCAAGTTAACAAGCAACAAAGATCAAATAGCCTACTTATGGTAATTTGTTATTAGAGCCGGATCGAATTTTATTAGACTAAAATTAGTATTGTAATTGTCATTTTTATTGTCTTTTTATCATAACGAACATGATCATATGAATATTATATTTTTTTAATAGGCTTTGTACAAAACGTTATGTTGTGATTAAAAAATTAAAATGACAAAAACAAAAAAAAAGATGTGAAATTAAATAAACTCTTTTTTTTTTGTAAAACCTCAATTTTGAATGTTTCCCCTAAGAATGACAAACCCTGTATATAATTTTGCAAAACTTAACTTTTCTATGCTCTCCACTAAGAATAACATATCCTGTAAAATATTATTGCAAAGAATAACAATTTATTTATTGCTAATCAATCGAACAACATTGTTTATAATTTTCCGTAATTGAGCAATACTATCTACTAGGTAACTGAAAATAAATAAACTTCACCTTCAGTTACTTTACGAAACATAACAAATGTTTATAAACTAAGTAGTATTAGTAACTAATGATCCTTCTACTTGCAAGCTATGGTCGTCAAGCCACGAGATAATATCAGACAAGACACGAATGATCATTTCGTCTGGTTCACCTTCAAGTAGAGAATGATAAGCATCTTTATACAAAACTATCTTCTTGTCTGAACTTTTTGCTTTCTCATAAAGCTCTCTACTCACAGAAGGATCTGTCACTGTATCACATTCTCCATGTAATATCAATATCGGCAAAGACACCTGCACAAATATATAATAATCAACAAAGTGTTACTATTCTGATTCTAATTTTTTAGTTTACACAAAAACTTTTACCGTTTGCAAATTTTTCTCAATCTCTTGAGTTGCTCTAAGCATTTCTACAGCAGTCCTTAACCGCGGTTTGCCTTTGTAACAAATGATATTGTATGCTGTCTGCATACAATAAGATGGTTATTGTAAAGGAAAAGCAATGAGATCTACAAGTCTCTAGTTTAAGTTTTTTACCATTTTCCTCTTCCTGATATCTCTAAAAGATGCTTCTGCTAAATCCTTTTGTGGAACCAACTTGTGTTTTGGTAGAACATTGGCTAGTCCAATCAAAATATGTTGTAACAATGGTGGTGGAACTATATCATCTGACAACTACAATGAATAGATATATATTATGTTAATGATTTGATTAGTCATCCGCAAGATTTGCTTAAAGAAAGATGAATAAGTCTTTACTTTACACATTGGTGCTACTAAGACAGCACCGGTCCACGCATTTGGTTGTTTGTAATGTATTTTGAGTGCCACGGCTCCACCCATTGACTGTCCAAAGAGAAAGCTTGGTAGAGAACTAAACTCTGGTTTCTCTGCAACAACAACAAATTCAAAATATATCGGATCTAAAACATGAAAATGAGCTTTACCCTTTTGAGTAACTCGGATTTGATTCAAAGTTTATACCTTTTATGTTGGAGTAATGCGCAATGACATCTTCAACAATAAGATCAAAGCTAGGGATATAACCGTGCAAGCCTTCTGATAAGCCAAATCCAGGATAATCCATAGCAAAAACTCCATATCCGGATAATGCTAATCTTCTTGCAATCCCTGTAACATGCTAAAGCTAATAAGCTATCAAACAAGTTCCATTGTCATTAGCAAACACTTGAGTATTTTATAAATCGAACCAAACATGCCTTCGAAGAAAAACGTGCAAGTATCTCCATAACCATGGCAGAAAAAGACTAAAGCTCTTGGCCTAGAAGCTTCAGGAAGCCAGCTTTTGGAGAAGATTTCAACTCCTCTAGAATTCACCTCATAAGACTACATGAATCATACATCATCACCAGTTGCTCAAGCTATAAACTAGCTTCGATTCATAAGAAAACAAATTCCTATCTTATACCTCCTCTGTCTTGATTCCATCTTCTGATGTCTGCAACATTACATAAACACACACATCTCAGACAAAGCTGGAGTAGATTTGGTCTCTGAAGTCTAAACCTTTCTTATACCCAATTTGATTAGAAAGAACAAACAGCAAAACCTAACAAAGTGGACTGATTTTCTTGCGAATGAATTCAATTTCGGATTACCTTGAAGAGAATGTGATCGAGATTAAGCTGAATATCTTTAAAGGAATCGCGAACATGACGACGAGCCGGAGCTTCGTCGATATCAACTTCATTCAGTCGCTGAATCTCCTCGTTGCTTAGCTTCGCCGTCGGAACCATCGATCTCCTCCTTTGCCACACCGATCTTCGTTCACCTACAAACCCTAACGATAAAAATTGTACCTTTTGAAGATCAATCAAATCAGTCCACGCATTGACAAAAAAAATCTATCTTCTCGAATATCTCAATTGGCAAATACCCACCAATTAAAAAAAAAAAAAACATTTTTTAATTAGTCTTAAAGAGAAAATCTTTTCTTAATAGTGGAAAATGAAAATAAAATTCTCAAGCTTGAAAAATTTAAATGGATAATTATGAATCATATAAGTGACTAATGCTACCGTGTAAAGGACTGAAAAGCGGAAGCTTTACTGATCTCATAGCCATAAATCAATTTCTAAAAGAATCGTATAAATTTGTTTATTTTTAATTGTTTATTTTCCAACCTTTTTATTGAAGGGTAATATTACACGGAAAATAAAAAATGTTATAGAAATCATCAAGATTACGCAATTATTGACATCAAATGAGTTCTATGGTTCTTGTCTTCTCTATGTCTAAAGTAATGCTTTCATCGTGTGAACGATATTGTCGGAACTATTATATATGGTTTGTATTGAACTTTTTGATAATGGATCTTGAGAAGATTTTGTGACGATAGGCTAACGGGTCTGTGTCGTTTGATAGACGACAATCCATTAATGTGATGCCACGTGTAATGTTGTAGATAGTGAGTCACGTCACGTGCATTTTAGGTGAGAAGTTCACATGATTTTATTATGTATATGAGTTGGATCTTGGAAGGAAACCTCCTGATTTTTATATGGCCAGATATTAACAAACCAGATTTTAACATTTTTATAATCTCGTGCATTTATCAAAAATAATAATACAAACATCAAGTTGTTTAGACTCTATATTAGAAAAATGAGAGTTTAATGATTGTTCATAACAATAAAAAAATCATGTTATTAGAGTTCGAGATATTTATATCGTTGTAATTTAAACATCGAATGTGATAAAATAAAATAAAAAGTTGGTCGAGTTATATCGGTATTCCAAAAAACCAGGCAATATCTTCTACCGAACATGTTGTCTTATCTTTATACTTACTAGACTTTTTGATTACTTACCGTCTTATATAAACCTTAATATTTTTGTTGTTTGTTTATTTCTCAAATTTTAACTAAGACTTACGATATTTTAGTTAACTCTTATGCCCAAGAATTACAAGGTATATTCAATTTGAGATTTTGTTGAGTTAGGATTTGTCAAGTTAAATCGATGTTGCTAGGGTTACGAGTTGAGTAAAATCTTTTTATTGGGTGAGTGAGGGACGGATTTATGGATGATTATGGGTCGGTTTTAATAGACTAGTCGATTTTCCGAGAGAGTATGTGGAAACGAGATTTTCTTAGGTGTCCTTCAAACTTGGAGCTGAATAAATGGAGTATGAATATCAGAAATTGAGTGATGATGAGGGTGTTGATTGCGGAGCAACACATGAAGAATACTAGAGTGATATGAGCAAGGTAACGATGACAGTTATCATGATGTTGATGATAATGATGTAACAAACAGATTTGAGTTTGAAGTTGATGAAGTTGTAGATGAGTTTGTAGAAGAGCTTATGAAAGAACGCAATACCATTCCTGATAGTTCCGATAATGAGGTGGATGCGTCTGAAATGAAAGAAATGATGAGGAGAAGGGAAAATAACAAGACAATTAACAAGTTAGCTTTTGATAGCTTTTATTTCGGCATTACAATTTATGAAAGTAGTTTTAGAATGCAATTAGGAAATAGAAGAACATTGTTCAAAGTAGGTGGGATAAAACAAAGTTGAGTTTCAAGTGTCGCATGGATGGTATGCTCTTATAATGAGTCAAAATAATTGGTTGGTGAAGAGTAGTTATTAATGGCATACATGCCTAATGGAAAATGCAAGATTTTAAATAGTTCATCAATTGGAAGGCTTTTCAAGGAAAATTAAGGCATAATTGTAATTATATGCATGAAGATATTCACAACTACAAAAAAGGACAATTTGAAAATAATAAGTTATAGGAACCAATATCAGAGAGGAAGAACTCTAGCTTCGAAGTGGTTGGAAAAGGAGTATGGAGAACGATTTGCTCATCTTCATGGATATGTCCATGAGATGATGAATTCAAACATGAGATCAACAACTATTGTAGAAAGAGTACCAAATGCAGTGGTGAAAATGTTTTTAGCATGTTTTATGTTTGTTTTGAAAGTCTTATGAATTAGTTATGTTTGAGTCACACTAATACATTAAAGAGACAATATATTTTAGCCATTGAAGGATGACTTTTTCTATTATGCCATGTATTGGAATCCTTTTTCACACTATTACACATATGAAAATTGCGTGATAAAGAAAAAAGGATCATGCGAGTTTTGTAAATTCATAATATAAATGTTTGATACTTGATTACCTTGACCAATCATCAACTATTTGAGAGGAGACTGAATAAAGCGTATATTAGAATAAAGCTAATCTCATAATTGAATGTCTTTGAAAAAACACTTACACTCAACATATTAAACTTAAATTCATGTATATAAAGAACATTATGTAAAGATAGAACATGAATAAGTTGTATGTATCCAAACCCTTTTATTTTAATCTTGAAGTCATTGGGTAAAGTTACATAGGTCTTATCTAAGGTTGTATAGTCGAAGTATAAATTCCTATCATGTATTACATGATGACTAGCCCCTGAATCCATAACTCAAGCTCTAAGAGACACATACATTTTTGTAGGTATATATGAAGTGAGCATGTTATAGTAGGACTGATTGTACAAATGAATGAATGTACTTGAAATCTGTAAGATTACAAGATCATATTTTGAAGTTGGAGGCTAAGAAGTAACAGTTATAGATGCTATACTTGAAGACTGATGTTTTGTACTCAGATAAGTAAATGTGTTCTGTATCATTGGAAATTCCTTCTAATACACCAGTTGAAACTTTCTCTTTAATATTATGAGACAAATTTGCAATATTTGTTTAACCCATAACTTGTGGATTCTTTGATTTAAGACCACTGCTGGAGGATAATTTTGCACCTTGTAACACTTGTTTTTAGTATGACCAAGCTTATGAAAATGTGAAGACGTAAGACTATTGAAACCTCCATGAGTCAATAAAATTTATCCTTGTTCAGTAGGTGTATAAGATTGAATATATTAAACATAAAAAGTTGATGGAGTACCATTCATCTTCGATTGTGAACCAACTAAGTGTTGACTTTCATATTGATCCAACATATTATATATGTCTATTAATCCAAATTTAGGTTTTATGCTCGAAATGTCTTCTTATATAGCCGAAGTTATCATTCATCCTCCCATAAGATATTATATTATTCTACTAGTCTTTGATTTCTTAAACAAATTCTCTACGTGATCACAATTGCACTTTTAGCTGATGTGATCCTTATGTTAGCTAATTTTTACTAATATTTGCGAGGCATTTTACTAACCTTGAATTTGTGTAGCAATTTATTCCACATATCAACCACGTCTTCCTAATAAAGAATGTTTTCATATATTTCTTGGTTTACTACATTCATTAACAAAGATTTCACTATGTTGTTACATTAACTCTAAAATTTAAAGATCGGGTCATCTTCATCAGGTATAGGCAAGGAATCGTCAAAAAATTTGAGCTTGGTCTTTGCATCTAAGCTCACTCGCATCAAAATGGACCAATTATTGTAATTTGTACCATCTAAAATGTGAGAAACTAAGGATAAACTTGTATGTTCCGCAAAATAGAGAAAGAACACGATGTGAATGCTATCAAATGATTTTTGAGCTTCGAGATCTACAAATTGATTCACAATTCACGAAATAGTGCTTGTCTTTGATTACAAATTTAGGTTCTTCAAGAGTATGAAAATTGGAGTGAATCTGATGTTGGAAATGTCCTGAAATCTTTTGTACTTACTCTAGATAAAGTTGTAGTGTCAAAGTTTGACAATTATATAATATTATGTGGTTATATTGTTTTGCTAGAGACCACTTATAATCTAAGATTTATGCATCTATTGCTAATATTATATAATCCTACAAGTTCACACACCTAAAAAAACTGGATTAATATTATATTGGGTTTTAATATAATATATATATATATATTTATATAATATATAAGGTATAAATATATATATATATATATATTTATACATATACATTTGTGTGCATAAGATTATATATATATAATGTATATATAATGTGATGTACGTTAGTATGTTAGCATAAATCAAGAATTTGTGCCAACGTTAAAATGTTAATGTAATGTTGTTACGTGAACATTGGACTTGGCTCATGATTAAAATGTTAATGGAATGTGTTGATATGATTAACACATATATATACTCTTCACTAATCGTTAATGAGGTTGTGATTAAGAAAAGAAACCCTAAAAGTGAAAAGAAGCAAAGACGAATAGTTTGTCGTGACGACTCTTTAGAGTTTTGATCTCGTAAGGTACTAGCATACCAATTTTCATTCAGTTTGTGTGCGTGTGGATACCGGTAGAGGCACGACACTTGGAGTACTCAGTAACCTCGACTAATTCCAGTTAACCTTTCCGCTGCGTAATTACTAGGTATGTTTAATACCTTATAATTTTAGATCTGATTCATAATTTGCACGTATCCTGAGAAATTGAATTCGTATTTAATATTTATAAAGCGTTATGAAACGATACGAATTCCAACAGTGATATCAGAGCGGTCGTGTATAATTTTGAATTTCATATCTAATTTGTGTATATATATATATATGATATATAAACCAGTCGTAATGTTTATTGATGTAAAATGTAATTAATCAATGGGTTAATTGTTAATGAATTGCATGTCAATTATACACTTAGACATATTACCGTCACATTAAAGCTCATTATGTAAACTTGACTTTATATGTACATGTGTTATTGTAATTCTTCTGTATTTGATAAATCGTATGTGCTGGTATGTTTCAATGGAACTTTATTGTTTAATGAAGTTAGTGGAATCGATTATGACTTTAATATAATTACCATAACACAATAATCGGTTTGCTTTTGGTTTATGGAAACCAAACATGTTAATTTTACAATCATAGGATTGCTTATGAAATTATAACTTTGATTTGACCAAGGTTGAATTTTGGGCTTATCGTTTATAAATAATGATTGATAATTTAATTTATCAATTTAATTATTGTGATACCATATATATAAGATATATATATATATATTAATTATATTTTAATAACTTATAATAGATATAAATTAAAATATAATTAAATTGGATTTGAGCTAAGTCCTCTATTAATGTTAAGTATTTTGATACCTTTCCTATTCTATTTATTGTCAAAATTTAAATTTTGTATGGCAGGTCTGCCAAAGCTGCGATCTACAATTGTTTGAAAGTGAGACAAATAGTGACAATCAAAAAATTTAATCATTATATGGCGGGTTTGCCAAAACAGCGGTCCATAATGGTTTGAGAATTTGAGAAGTAATTGTTGCTATGTGAAATAAGATCGGTTTACTTGACTAGGCTATTAAAACGGTTTTGGACTTAGAGACATAGGGTTGGATAAGACATAAGATGTCATCCACAACCAAGAATTATATTGTATATAATTAGCAAGGGTGTTGCTTACCTAAATAGCTAGACATTCAAGGGTGGAGCCAAAGCTCAATTGGATTCTAGTGAAATATGGATCTTGGATCACTAAACTCTTTTTGAGGAATTTTGAGTTTAGTGGGATTTTTCTTAGACGTTAAGAACGCTCATAATTCATGAACATCATATTAATTTAGCTATGCTTTTCTTTTCTTTCTTGACAGTTATGTCAAACCCTCACAATTCCTATTTAGTGAAATATGTCCTTGAGAAGGATTAATTGAATGAATCAAACTTCCTTAATTGGTTTGGAGATCTAAAAAGAAAGAAAACATTTGATGTTTCTTCTTCGGGTATCTATGTTATAGAAGTAAATGTTACTACTTCTAACTCTACTCCATGTGTATTAGATACCGGTTATGGTGCTCACATTTGTGTGAATGTGCAAGAACTGGAAACCAGTAGATTTTTAGAGGAAGGACAAGTTGAACTTTGTGTGGCTAATGGAGCAAAAGTTGATGCATTAGCGATGGGAACATATAAATTGTCCTTACATTCAGGAATGATTTTAGAACTTAAGAATTGCTACTATGTCCCTGCTATAAACAAGAATATCATCTCAATTTCATGTTTGGACATTGAAGTTTTTGAATTTTTGATCAAGAATAAATGTTGTTCATTTGATTGTGATGGTATTTTCTATGGCAACGCTCCATTGGAGAATGGATTGAACGTTCTAAACCAAATCTCGCCTGTACATAACATTCGTACCAAGAATTTTAAGTCTAATGACTTAAATCCAAATTTTCTATAGCATTGTCGTTTAGGCCATATAAATGAGAAACACATTCAAAAACTTCATCATGATGGACTTTTGAGCTCATTTGATTATGAATCTTATGAGACATGTGAATCTTGTTTGTTGGGAAAAATGACCAAGGCTCCATTTACTGGAAAGAATGAAAGGGCTAATGACTTATTGGGTTTGATACATTCAGATGTATAGGGGCCCATGAGTATATGTGCTAGAGGAAATTTTCAGTACTTCATTACATTTACTGATTACTTCAGTAGATATGGTTATGTTTACCTAATGAAACATAAATTTGAGTCCTTTGAAAAGTTCAAAGAATTTCATAATGAAGTATAAAATCAACTTGGCAAAACGATTAAAACCTTGCGATCAGATCGTGGAGGTGAATATCTAAGTCAAGCTTTCGGTGATCATCTAAGAGAATGTGGAATCGTTTCACAACTCACTCCACCGGGAACACCACAATGGAATGGCGTGTCGGAAAGGAAAAATCAAACTTTATTGGATATGGTTCGATCGATGATGAGTCACACAGATCTTCCATTATTCTTTTGGGGATATGCTTTAGAAACTGTTGTATTTACGCTAAACAGAATTCCATCAAAATCAGTGACAAAGATTCCATATGAGATATGGACTGGAAAAGTTCCTAATTTGTCCTTTCTTAAGATTTTGGGTTGTGATGCTTATGTTAAGTGTACGTTTACAGAGAATCTTGGACCTAAATATGATAAATGTTTCTTTGTAGGTTATCCTAAAGAGACCAAAAGTTATTACTTCTACAATCCCACCGAGAACAAAGTGTTTGTTGCTCGGAATGGTGTCTTTCTCGAAAGAGAATTTTTATTGAAAGGAACCATTGGGAGTAAAGTAATACTCGAAGAAGTTCAAGAACAACAAGAGGATGTTCCATTTTTTTCAAGAAGACCATCAATTGGATCTACGAAGAGTCGTAGAAATTACACCTGTTGAACCTGAGGTGCGTAGGTCTGAAAGGAACCGTCACGAGCCCAATAGATTTGGGGTTTGGGTGACAGATCCTCGTGATCTATTAATTATAGAAAGTGATGAACCTACATCTTATAAGGAAGCATTGATGGACTATGATTCCAAAAAATGGTTAAAGGCCATGAAATCTGAAATGGAATCCATGTCAGTTAACAAAGTATGGACTTTGGTTGATTTGCCTGATGGTGTTAAAGCCGTTGAGTGCAAATGGATTTTCAAGAAGAAAATTGACATGGATGGTAATATACAGATATACAAAGCTAGATTGGTAGCTAAAGGTTTCACCCAAATTCATGGCATTGACTATAATGAAACTTACTCTCCAGTCGTGATGCTTAAGTCTATTCAGATTCTCCTAGCAACTGCTGCCTATCATGATTATGAGATATGGTAGATGGATGTAAAAATAACTTAATGGAAATCTCGAAGAGGATGTGTATATGACACAACCTGAAGGTTTCACAATTCTTGAGAATGTTGGAAAGGTATGCAAGCTTCATCGTTCCATTTATGGTTTGAAGCAAACATCTCGGAGTTGGAATCTTTGTTTTAATGAAGCAATCAAAGAGTTTGATTTCATTATAAATGAAGAAGAACCATGTGTTTACAAGAATTCTAGTGGGAGCGTAGTTGTTTTTCTGGTATTGTATATAGATGACATACTGCTCATTGGAAACGACATTCCTTTGCTTCAGTCTATTAAGACTTGGTTAGGAAGTTGTTTCTCAATGAAAGACATAGGAAAAGCTGCATATATTCTTGGAATAAAATCTGTAGAGATAGATTGAACAAGATAATTGGAATATGTCAGGATACTTATATTGATAAGGTCTTACATAGGTTCAAGATGTATGATTCTAAGAAAGGTTTTCTACCAATGTCTCATGGCATAATTCTTAGCAAGACTCAGTGTCCTTCGACACATGATGAGCGAGAACGTATGAGAAAGATTCCTTATGCATTTGCCATAAGATCTATTATGTATGCCATGTTATGCACTCGCCCAGATGTTGCATATGCTTTGAGCATGACGAGCAGATACCAGTCTGATCCAGGTGAAAGTCACTGGATAGCAGTCAAGAACATCCTTAAGTACTTGAGAAGAACTAAGGATAAGTTCTTGGTATATAGACTAAGCGAGGAACCTATTTGTGAGTGGTTTCACATATGCCAACTTTTAGAAAGACAAAGATAATTTTCAATCATAGTATGAGTTTAGCTTCTGACTCAATAGAGCAGATGTGAAGATTAGCAAAGTTTCAACGGATGCAAATGTTGTTGATCCTTTGCCTAAGCTCCCTTCACAGCATTAGTGTGAGAGTCACGCTGCTGCAATAGGAATTAGTTATAAAGATGTGATCTTTATTCTAGTGGGAGTTTTATTTTTGATCTTCATGTTTACATACATTTGATATGTTTTCAAATTAATGAAATTTGTTTCAGTATTATTTTCTTATTTGATAATTAAATCATAAGTCCCAAAATAATTTATATTATTCTTATAGACCATCTAGTACATGACTTGATCATGAAACTCTATAAGTGAAAGATAATAAAAATTAAGTAAGGTCCCTAATCAAAAGTTATTATAATGGAACATTAATAACTATAAGTGATTACTATGTGAGGTGATTGATGACTAAGTTTCGTGGAGTCATTAATATGTAGTATTAAAGTCAATCACATAGATATGTGTTGGAGAACACAGTATCAGACTGACCCACTATGAGCACTCTACAAGATTGTTATATGAGTGTCATAAGAGTTTCTCATGACAACTATAGAGTATAGTCCTTTGACATGAGTTCTTCATGATTTTCTTACACGTGGATTAGTGCACTTTGACCTTGTCAAACGTCAGCCGTAAAAGGTGATTATAAATGCATTGATTAGGTGTATTATAAAGTGTGTAAGAAACAAAGATGGAACAAGATGAGATTTGTCTCTTCCATAAAACAGGAGATAGATATCTCAAGGCCTATCGAAGATTTGATACTGAAAAATGCGTGGCCGCGCTCAAACGAGGTGAATGTCATACGTTTAGTTGATTAGTATAAATCAGAGTTCGATAAACGTGATCTAGCTTAAATAAGGATGACACATTTTCTTGCCTTGTGCTTAGATCGAGATATAGAGACAAAAAGATATAGGAATAGATGATTCCAGTACAAAAGGGAGATTGTTGGAATGTCCTAAAATCTTTTTGTACTTACTCTAGTTAAAGTTGTAGTGTCAAGGTTTGACAATTATTTAATATTAGGTGGTTATACTGTTTTGCTAGAGACCGCTTATAATCTAAGGTTATAAATCCATTGCTAATATTATATAATTTTAAAAGGTCACACACCTAAGCAAACTAGATTAATATTATATTGGGTTTTAATATATATATATATATATATATATATTATATAAGGTATATATATAATATATATATATATTTGTGTACATAAGATTATATATATAATGTATATATAATGTGATGTACATTAATACGTTAATATAGATCAAGAATTTGTGACAACGTTAAAATGTTAACGTAATGTTGTTACGTGAACATTGGGTTTGGCCCATGATTAAAATGTTAATGTAATGTGTTGATACGATTAACACACACATATATATATATATATACTCTTCATTAATCGTTAATGAGGTTGTGATTAAGAAAAGAAATCCTAAGAGAGAAAAGAGGCAGTGACGAATGATTCATCGTGACGACTCTTTAGAGATTTGATCTCGTAAGGTACTAGCATACCGATTTCCATTCAGTTTGCGTGTGTGTGGATACCAGTAGAGGCACGACATTTGGAGTGCTCAGAAACCTCGACTAACTCTAGTTAATCTTTCCGCTGCGTAATTACCAGGTATGTTTAATACTTTATGATTTTATATCTAATTCACAATTTGCATGTATCCTGGGAAATTGAATTCGTATTTAATATTTATAAAGCATTATGAAACGGTACGAATTCTAACATATGAAAGATAAAATCTTCACCATCATAATGCGATCTCCATTTTTGTGTTATTCATCTTTGTTTCACCATTTTTGAGAAGATTAAGCTTAAAATACAATTTATTCAATCCATATTAGAAATTCAAAAACAAGAAGAGACGAGATTGAAAAATGAAGTGAAAAAATAAAATTATAAAAAACAAATTGAAAAATGCTATGATACCATATGAGAATAACACATAAAACGAAATTGTAAAAATGATTTTATGTTATCCAAATGTAAATATACTCAATAATAACAAGAATTGCCTTAACCAACCTAAACTAAGGGAGGTGTATTCAATATGACATTTGAGAGAATATTAGAATACAAACTCCTCAAGAGAATAGATTCAACCAAGCTCAACCTAGGACCAAAGATTGAATTAGATCTACACATCCGAGTTCAACCAACCAAGACCTAGGAAAAGTCAAACCGCTCAAAACTAAGAACAGAGCTAATTGAGAGGCGACGAAGAACGATGAAAACGATTTGGTCGGCTAAACCCGCTCGCACACCAAATCTAAAACCTTCGCCAGAAAAGAACAGTTACACAAACACCCTCACATGGCGACAACAACCTCAAAAAAAAAGATATATTAGGTTTCAATACTATGAAAACCACCGGCGATCAAACCATATACAAAAACGAAAAAAAAAAACTGAAACGGGCTGGGAAAAAGTGATACAAAGCTGGCTAGCAAAACAAACTACTAGGTTTGAATTTTATAATCCGACCCCACCACAGACTATATGTCATAATCTTTTTCATAGAAAGAAAAGTATTAATCATTATATAAATTTGAAATAATACGATTGGCTTTATTCTTCCTTTGTTCAATGCGTAAATGGCTCGCATACCTCTTCCCAATGTCCCTTATTTACCTAAAACCAACAAAACATCCCTCCTTCTCTCTCCACATTTTCAGCTTCTTTATTTTTAACATTTATATACCGGAAATGTTAGATATCATAATATTCCGTGGGGTTAACAAACTAATTACCGTTTCAATTAAAATTAGAAGAATTCTTTCTAATATCATCAAAAGAAGTTTGAATTTCAAAAATATCTTTTTCAAAAATTCTAAAAATACCACACTTTCGAAATGCTTCAAAAATACCACAAACATAAAAAGTGAATTTATGAGATTAAAATTAACAATTTTATGGTTTAGTTTTGAAAGTGGTAAGGTTTGGTTTTGGGATTTTAGGATTTAAATTTGAAGTTGTAAAGCTATTTCAAATTTTATGGTATTTTTTGTACAAAAACATGGTATTTCTGGAATTTTAGGGAGTGTATGATATTTTTGGAATAAACTTTGTTTTTGTGGTATTTTTGGGATTCCCCTTTAAAATAATATTTTGAGAATTTGTTCATTTTAAACAATGTTTTTAAATTTATATGCAAAACTTAAAATTATATAGATTTCTTTTACTATTCATATATTGCAATATATTATGTATATTAATTTATTAAATTAGTTGTAGTTAATAATGTTATAATAAAAATATTAAGTAAAAATTTTATATTTGATTAAAGGTGTAAATTTTTTTAGAAAAATCAACTAATATACAATATAGGAATACTATTCAAGAATCTATTTTTTAGGTGAACACTAGAGAAACTTGAGTTTTTGCTAGCAAAAATGGGTTTCAAACATTTATATATTTGTTGTCTATAACATTACAACAACAAATTTTAAATTATCCTCAATAGAGTTTTAATTTAAGAATTTTAAGTGTCGTATCCACTGTCAAACCAAATTCAATCTCTTTTTCAAAAAGAAAGAGGATCACACTAAGTAAAGCAAAACAATAAAATAAGCAAACAAAATTTATGGAGAATAAAGAAGTCGAGAAACATATCATAACAAAACTAATATCGGATGGAAACATAGTATTTAGAGATTGTCACATATATTTAATTATTTGATTAAGTTGCTTGACAAAGCTAGCAAATCATAAAATGTGCAGAGATTTAGAAGAAACATCAAAGTTTGTTTCTACGAAATCCAAATACAAGTGATTGTTTACAGTCACAAGTTAAGCTGTCATTCTAACATTACCATAAATGTTGTATTGACGTATCTTAAGTAATGTTTAAGTATTTTTATGGATTCGTTGTCTTTTTATATCAAAAATTATTTTACCTACCCTTCAAAAAAATTATTTTACTTTATGTTTTATGAGATCTGATGTATAATATTGTATCAATAAAAGAGTTAGAATATATTGTATTTGTGACCTTTAAGCTTATGAATGAAATGTTTGAGAAGAAAAAGCAAATATAGATTTACAAATACTATTATCTATTGGATAACCAAAAAAAGTTGAGAGTCGAAACCTTAATTTTTCCAAAGTTAATAAAACCGCCCAATAGTTTATTTACAAAGTTTTCTAATAGATCTAAAATTTGACATTATCTTAGTTTGACCAACAAAAATGATTTACCAATTTTGTATTTTGTAGAAATCAATCCTTAACATAAACCAACTTCTCAACTAAATTAAAATACTATTCCCTTTCCAAGATACCTAATCAAATTGTAGGGATAAGAGATATTTACTTGTCCCAGATTTTGATTAAAGATATACGCATGAACAAGTCATATATCTACAGATCGTTTGACAATTAATATGTAATTGTTTTTCTGTATTAAAGAACGTGATCATATTAATCGTGATCATGGTCCCAAGTAAATAGTGGTTTTTTCATCGAATTATTGTTCATTCTTTGTAGGATCAATCCAAATAGTAGTATTGTGTGGGCACACTAATTGACCCGGATCCATTAGTGGGCTCGGGTCGGATTACACGGTGAGCGGAAGACGTTCAGTGCTCAGAGCATGCAGTGAGCAGAAGAGGCTCAGCACGCGGAGCACGCAGTGAGCAGAGGAAAGCTCAGCGCGCGGAGCACG
>OVBE01001252.1:0-38361 GCA_900406425.1 Iberis pinnata | reverse complement strand
CTCGACCAGACGCAGATCTGGTAGAGAGAGTTGAGGAGAGAGAGTTAGGAGGAGAGATGTGTCATCAACAACAATATTATTTTGGACTATGTTATACCGAAGAAAAAACCTATACTTATCAAAGGAAGAAATCCATGGCACGCAATATCATAAAAGCTAATTTGTGTAAAAGTATATTACCCTTTTTAATGGTTATTTTTGGAACAATTGAGAAAATGGTATTTGTAGAACTAGATTTATAAAAGTATAATTCAAAAAACCACAAAAATTAGGTTTATTTCAAAAATATCACACACTTCCAAACGTTTCAAAAATACCACATTTTTTCCAAAATACCACAAAAATGTTTTTATTCCAAAAATACCACAAAATTTGAAATAACTTTAAAACCTCAAATTTAAATCCTAAAACCCCAAAACTAAACCTTACCCCTTCAAAACTAAACCCTAAACTTTATTTAGTGAACTCAAACCCAAAATTTTAAATTCTAAACCTTAAAATTCATTTTTTATGTTTGTGGTATTTTTGGAACATTTGGGAATGTGAGATATTTTTGGAACTTTTAGGAGGGTGTGATATTTTTAAAATTTGAATATCTGTTAATGATATTTTAAGGAATTCTCTTAAACCAAAAACCTAACATATTTTGAATAAAGTGCTTTTGTTTAAGTTATTTTGACATTTCATTTTCCTTGGTCTTTTTTGATTAATTTTCAAGGAGACAAAACAAAAAGAAAAATATGGGCTCAGTTTGGGCCCAAACGTAAGAAGCCCAGACACGCGAGCTAGAACCTTAGCTGGAAAGCTGAGGACGTAATTTAGTCCGGGAACAATGGCGTTTCTCTGTTCGTCTCTTCCAAGTTCATGCTCTATCCCCATTTTCAGCACGCCATGTACAGATGGATCACGGTCGTCTCTTTCAATTTCTTCGTGGAGGTTCCAGTTCCGTCCGGTATCTGCCTCACACGTTTCTGTTCCAGCAATCGACAGCTCAACAGTTATCACATCCGAAACGGCATCGGAGGATGAGCTTTGGGCTGCAGCTTGCCTCCGCGTGCGGACCTTCAATGAATTCAATCCTTCTGTTTACAATATCCAAGTCAGTTCTTCACTCTTTCAGAAAACGTAAGCAGTGAATTAGAAAATAATTCTAGGTATTTGTATCCATATTGCAACTCCCTTAACTGGTGTGAATCAGTAGTTCGTCGTAGGAATTTTTGTTCTGGAAGTCATAGTGGAAAAGAAAATTGATGTTTAATGGAGCTGTGTGTAAAGTAGAAAAAACTATTTCGTATCTGTGGACTGTGGGAGTGTACATAGTCATGACTCATGGGGATTCATGTGGTAGAAATCATTGTTCTTCTGTGATTGGTTTTGAGTGTTTCTTTGATGGTATTCTCGTTATTGCTGTTTGGATTTTATGGTGAATGCTGATGCTGCATTTTGCTGTTCAAGTTTCATTTAGGATCACAGAAGATACTTAGCAGAGCGCGAGTTTGAGGCTCTCAAGGAGAGAATTTCAGGAAAGAGGGAGGGGTTTACGCGAGTCTCCTGCATAAATGCTACCCTTCCATTGTCTCAACTATCAAGCTCTTCTGAGGATTTATGCTCTACATGCAAGGTCAGTGTATTCAATTGATAGAGTAAGTATAGTCTATTTTCAACTAGAGTTTTAAGAGGGTCTCTTGCATAAACTCTATTGTGCTCTACATGTCCTTGTCTATGAAGCAGTGTCCCAAAGAGGATGTTGCTTTGTGTTTTTATATAGATATGTGCTATGCATCATCTGTTTCTGCATCGATGACTATTTTTCAGTTCTCTGATGGCATAGAAGATAGAGTTGTGGTGGGGAGCCTTGATCTTAACCAATGCCGTTGGCTTCCCGATGAAATAGCTGGTACAAAACCGGAGGTATTTGCCTACAATTTTCAACTTTGATTACAAAAGCGAAAAACTTAAACCGATAATGGACAAATGAGAAGTTTAGAGAGTCCTTTTTGTTTTTATAGGGGATTGGTGTGGATTTTGCTAGAGCATACTTAAGTAACGTGTGTGTTGCAAAAGAGCTGCATCGTAATGGAATTGGTGGCAAACTCATTGAAAGTTCCAAGGGAGTTGCTAGAGAATGGGGTAAGAACGTTTAATCAATCAAACTCATTAGACTTTGTCAATTAAACTTACAAAAGAGTTGTGAATGGTTCAGGCATTACGGATATGTACGTTCATGTGACGGTAGACAATGAAGCAGCGAAGAGGCTATACATCAAAAGTGGTTTCGAGCAAGAGAATGCCGAGCCAGCTTGGCAAGCTCGATACCTCAACAGGCCTCAGCGGCTACTCCTCTGGCTTGCTCTCCTTACCTCCTGAATCATGTCCCATGGGTCTGTAAATCTTTTCACTTATCCCAATTTGTACACATTCTTGGCAATCAATAATAGCTTCATAATTTGCAATGGAATCATTTTTACCATAAAGACTTGTGATGTTTTTCTTATCTTCTAATTACACAAATGTGATGTGTGTAAGGTAATAACAATGATTATCCTTCAAAACTTTTGAAGTTATTGAGAAAAATGCACTCAGAAATGAGCCAATAACGATTGGGGCCCAAAGTTAGTACTTTAATCTAAAAGGCAGGATTGACTTCGCCGGAGTTTGGAAAGAAGAGAAGCCATCCAACGGCTGAGATGTTCCTGCACGCGATCCGGCGGCCATTATTGGCAAAGGTGAAGCAGACGACTGAGATCGTAGGGCTTGACGTGATACTGAATGCGAGGGTGGTGTTGATCGATCTCTATAGCAAAACGCCAAAGGAGATTCAGGTGGTTCCGGAAGATGAAGGCTACAGGAAGGCAGTAGAGAGCTTCACGCGCCACCGTCTCAATGTGTGTGAGGAAGAAGAGGATTAGGAAGCGATTGAGAAGCGGCTTGGTTGTGGTGAGGTCGAGGAGGCTCGTGATGAGCTCACTCTCGTTGGCAAAAATGATCGGTTCGTACTCTCTTTCTTATTTTTGCAATTGAAAGACAGCTGCAGCTTTCTGTACAACAGTCACATGTGCTCATATACTTTTGGTTGAGTTTGTAATGGAGTGTTTGTGTATGTTATCATTTTTGTTCTGCATCATTGAGTTGTGAATCCATGTTTGCATATATGCAGAATGAGACCCTTGGGGTGTTCCTGATGACTACGAGTGTGAAGTCATTGAGATTGTTGCACCCATACCTAAACATTTTCCGCAGCACCGTCCAGGGCCTCTTCTAGAAGAGTTCTACAAGATCTTTCAAGCTCTAAACTCAGATCCAAAACAGAGATTCCAGCTAGTGGCTTGAGTGAGCCACAATTAAAGGAGTAGCTTTTTAAGTGCTGCATTGTATGTGCTGGTAAAATCTCTGTCTCTAACTCTTTTATCTTAACACTATGAAATATAAAAACAGTGCTTACTCTTGGTTAGAACATACACCATCTCTTAAAATTAGCCTCTATGATGCCATACATAAGACCTTATGTTATCAATCAAGGTACCAAGTTCTTATGTCATTTTCGGTGAGTATGAATTTATGTACTTGAGAAGAATCATAAGCTACACATGCCACACCATAAAATATGTAGTTACCAACTAGGATTAGTGTATAAATTGTCTAGAATTTAGAGTGTTTTGGGGATTAGGGTCTCTACAAAAACCCTAACAACGTTCAACTTGTTATGTTTTTGTGAGATAAACAAAGTGGTTTGACTAAACCGCTTTTTCAAAACACAAGTCCATAAACGATACAAACATGAAGAAAAAGTAAACAAAACACTGACGTTACCGCCAAGTAACACATCAACAGTTAAAACATACATTATACAATACAAGAGTTAAATTAACTGTACATGATTTATTTACACAATAATATTTAATAACACAATACTAATCCATGAAATATCAGACTTGTAAACACACACGAGAACATAAAAACTTTGCAGAAGATGTTAAATAGATGTGGATGAAGGTTATTAAAGGAAGTAAGAGAGTTGCTCCTTCTTCCTAGAGCCTCCTTCTCCATACTGATCATTCCATTGCTTCAATTCATTCATTCCTGCTCCTTCTGCTGCAAAGCTTGCAGCAACCTGCAAATGCCAAGCAATTAGCTTCTTTTCATAAAGATCATCACCACAAAGCACTTAAACTCTCTTGAACTTACCTGGCTTTTAGCTACTCTCATGTCTTCCATGCTCAAAGCTCTCAGTGTTATGACTCTCTCCTCAGAGACTTCCTCTTTTGCTTCAGATACCTCTCCATTATTCTTCTCTGCTTCCTCTCTCTTCTTCCTCTCCTGAGTTTTATAAGAAACCATCATTGAAATAGGTCATTTCAAGAGCTATAGAGTGAGGGAATAAAGGAAAGGGCTTAATAAGTTCTCACCTGATCTTTCAAGCATTCTTGCTTAATCAGCTCCCTTACAGGTCTATAAGCAGCTGTTGTGCAGAAGTTCTGTTTGTATAATGTTTAAACTAATCAGTACACAAAGAGAAGATTCGGTTTTGGTAAAGCAAAAAGATGAAAACTATGACAGACCTTGAGATCACTTCCACTATAGCCTTCTGTCATTTGTGCAAGCTCACGGAAATCGAGATTCTCTGTTTTCTCTTTTGACAATAAGGTTTTTAAGATCTTCTCTCTGCTCTCAATCGATGGAAGACCCACCATGATTCTATCTCCCAACAAAACAAAGCAGAAGTTGGAGTTAGTAAAAGCTCAAGCTCAGGGTTTCAAGTGAAAGGAGTATCAAGCCTGCTTACCTCCGCTCAAACCTCCTGATGATGGCTTCATCAAGATCAAAAGGCCTGTTTGTTGCTGCAAGAACTAGAATGCGGTCACCTGAATTTGACATAAGCCCATCCCAATGTGTCATAAACTCGTTTTTGATCTTTCTCATAGCTTCATGTTCTCCAACTCTAGTCCTCTGTCCCAACATGCTATCTACTTCATCAACAAATATAATAGTCGGAGACACTTTGGCTGCTAAGGTGAACAAAGCTCTCACATTCTTCTCATCTTCTCCAAACCATTTTGAAGTGATTGTGGACATTGACACGTTTATGAAACTAGCTCCTGCTTCATTTGCAATAGCTTTTGCCATCATAGTCTTACCAGTACCAGGTGGTCCAAAGAGGAGGATTCCTCTGCAAGGCTTTAAAAGACCACCTTTGAATAAGTCAGGTCTACGAAGAGGAAGCATGACAAGCTCTTGAAGTGATTCTTTCGTTTCATCTAATGAACCTATATCAGCAAATGTCACACCAATCTCATTTGCTGGGATAACCTCTGGTCTTATACGCTTCTCGAACTCATTATCAGGAGCCACCTCCTACATCAATGGGAGTGGAAAAACTACATCAAACCGCATGGTAAGGCAAAGAAATTGACTTTTGAATGTTGAGTAATATGTTCAAATTTACGTTTACAGGTGCTTTTGGAGGCAGAGGACATTCATTTTTGGCTGCAGGAACCGATTTTTCTAACTCATTTTTGTTTTCTGGAACAGCTGTTTCAGATTTCGACTCAGTTTTTACTATCCCTTCACCTTCTCCTCCCTGTACCAGAGCCATTTACATTTTAGTCAATTTAAAATTCAAAAGCACATGGACAGAACTATATATACCTTGGAGTCAATGTTTGCATCTAGCTTCAAGGAGTCCTTAAAGCATCTGCCACCTTCTTGTAGTATACTCAGTCCATGGGACAAGCTAATGCAGATCCATTTAATTAGTTAAGCTTAAAAGAAAAGTAAGAACTTGTTGTGTTGAAGATATATTCGTTCTTGTTATACCTGTTGGAAGATATTACAAGCCTTCCGTTTTTGTATTCAGGTTCTTTGTTGTTCATCAGATGGTATGAAATTGCAGAAACCACAATTTCTTCAATGTGACTGCTTAGGAACATTGTATCTGCATGACATATGGAACCTAAGTCGTCACATTCGAGATCATTAGCCGCAAGAACATCAGCTATATGGTTCTTATTATCCTGAAACTGTATCAGTTTCATGTCATCTTCAAATCGCGCTTTCCAGCTAATGAGTTGAGATTCATCCTCTGGTGGTCTGATCTCAATGTTGTAAGGAAATAAAGCAGATATTCCTTCTCCTACTTCTTGAAAATCATCTTCAGGTTCCAATAGTCTTGAGCCAAGAATCAAAACAGGACCGGAAAGCTTAGCTAAGAGCTTTTGGAACAACTTGTAGAACCTTTCTGATTGAAGGAGCTTCTCAACATCCCTCAGGTATATTATTATAGGATTGGTTTCCGAAACCGAGACCAACACCTGTAAAGATAAGAATCTTTCAGTGTAAGAACTGCAGATTAACCTAGATAGGTGAGGTTACCTTGTAAAGTGACTGCAGGAAGAGTCTCTCATCGAAGCACAAGCTTGTACTACGCTTGCTTGAACCTAGAAAGGTATACATACATAGCCACGAATGAACACGAAAGGTCAAAGTATCTAAAGTTGAATATAACTATACTAATTTGCACACCTGAAACAGAACTTGCAGAACGAGAAGATATGCTACTTATATCAGAAGCAGCAGAAGCATTTCGCTTGAGTCGCTGAGGATGACTTGAACCTTCAAAGCTCCTGGTAGGTTACTTAAAAGGAACTAATGAGCTTATCTATGCCAAGAAACACAAACCAGATCTGAAGATCAACACAATGTACCTTGCTTGAAGATCATTGCCACTTGTATGCCTACGCAAAGTCCCTAAAATTTACAACAATGTTAACACTTAGCTCATTTTGAAGGCAAATGAAGAAATTAAAAGGCTGAGAGATTTAATACTATACCTCTTTTTTCTTCCTTTTGAGAGAGAAGAGAGATGGAACTCATCAAATTTGACATTTTGTCCATTGTCAACTCAGAAATAGACCTCTTGTGAGACTAGTAAAACAGTACATAAGAAAGTAAACACAATCAAACTCTGTATAAAACACAAATATAGCTACAAAGCATAAGATCAGAAGTAACATACAGTTTCCTTCTTAACACATCCGTATTTGCTCTGTACCTGTTATCAAAGAGTAAGAAAGAAAAAGCTTCAGCCTTTGGTAAATCCAAAAACTAAGTGCGATAATTATCACCTTTGTTGAGAAGTCAGTTATATCTAGTAGCAATAGCTTCGATTCAAAGTAATGAGCTAATGCTTTTGCAAGCATTTGCTGATAAGGCTCTGCAGAGAAAAGATTCATTACACCATCAATTTTTAGGTTTATAAGGTCAATGAGATTGAGGTTTGAGAAAATGTTTACCAGCAGGTCCAGACAAAAGAATGGCTTTACTTGCAGGTGCAAGATTACGAGTATGCTTTGAGATATCAAACTGCTTTAGGTGAACATAAGCTGCACTTGTTAATAAAAGCCGAGTTTTCTCACTGCAACATCCAAAACAAACATATTGAGTGTAACAAATATTGTACAAGAAACAAGAAAATGGTTTTGGGATGTTGTTGAGAGAAGCAGTGTTAATGTTTTCTTTTTGTTTACCTTAGGTAATAAGGAAACTCGTCGAATGTGACATTACTCTCTCTTCCATCAACAATGTGCCTCACCAACTCTTGTTCAATCTTTGCTCCAGTGAGTCCATCTTCTGCAGAAACCGATCCGTTTGACCATTTACCCAAACTCTGACCGGAGGCTAGCCCAATACCTAAACCAACACCAACTCCTAAAGCTGAAAACAATACGCTCTTTTGCTCCATTTCTGCCAAACAAATCCTTGACTCAAACTTAAAAGCATTCCCCGGAAAGAGGAAGAAGTTCAAATATTGAAAAAAATGGATTTTTGTTTTTGTTTTTTCTTGTCAAATAACCTCTTAACGTTTTGCTCTCAAGTTTTTGTAGTGGAGGAATTATGTTTTGTTGGGTAAATAAGAATTTGGTGAACGAAGGAGAAAAGAAATAGGTTGAATGGGTGTGGGACGATCGTCATCTAATTATAGCAACGCTTCCATTATTTCTTATGGTCGTTAACCCTTTGCCGCTAAAACGCAACCATTCAGAAAAACAAATAATAATAAAAAAGGAAAAACTTTATAATGGGCTTTATACAATTGAGATAGCCCATTATATTTTGTGAGAACAATTGAATGAATTGGCCCAACATAATTTACACATCCAGTTCCAATCTGAACTCACCATGCGTGGGTGGAATCAATCCTAGGAAACAAACAAACAAAACAAGTCAAAAGGAATTTTACTTCTTCCACTTCCGATACAAAGATCAAACAAAACTTGAAAGCTGTCAAAACCTGTTAAATTTTTTATAAAATGTTTAATTGTTAATCTCGTAAAAGTTTATTATTATAAAACTAAATAAACAAAATTTTATGGCCTTTTTTACTAATTATTTAAAAATTATGTATATAATTTTAAAAGAAGAATTTTTTGAAACGTGTAAATTCTAAAACTACCACACACACTTCCAAAAATTTCAAAAATATCACACATTTTCAAATGTTCCAAAATATTATAAACGTAAGAAGTGAATTTTAAGGATTTATAATTTAAAATTTAATGTTTGTGTTTACTAAATAGAGTTTAAGGTTTAGTTTTGAAAGGATAGAGTCTGGTGTTGGAGTTTTAAGGTTTAAATTTGAAATTTTAAAACTAATTCAAGTTTTGTGGTATTTTCCGAAAAAAAACATTTTTGTGAAATTTTTTTTAAGAAAAATGTGATATTCTTGAAAACTTTAGAAATGTATGATATTTTTGGAATAAACCTAGTTTTGGTAGTATTTTTGATAGTGTTCTATTTTAAAATATAATTTTAAAAGAATAAAATGAACTCCGAAATTTTAGTAGAAAAGACGAACGGTAGCTAACATCATCAAGATTGTCGTATTGTTTTGGTAAAGTGTGCTTTTGATGTCTCTGTCATCTTTATCTTGTTTCGCCATATTTATGTATATTGTTTTATTTCAATGAAGAATGTACGGATATCACAAAAAGCACTTACACGACTAAACCAAAGTGCAAAGCCATCAACTTCGCGTCCTTTTTTGACTGATTTTAGTCTAAATGACATTCCAAGTGGGAAGCAACATTATTTCTAATCTTTCTTTTCTATTTTCTTAACCTAACTATTTGCATATCTACTCCATTGGTTTTCTAACGATTCACAATGTGTTAGCATTAGCCTAGATAATTTCATATCGGTAATCATCACTTGGCCAAATCGGTTGAGCTATAACAAACCAAATATAAACCACTAAGCAAGTGAACGTAGCCAGTAGTTAGTCAAAATAAAACTCCTAAAAAGAACATGAGAATTAGAAATTTAGAGCATCTCCAATGGAGAAACTCTTTAAAAGTTTTTTAATAAAAAAAATAATATTATTTTAAGAGTTTTAAGAAATTTCTTGAATAGTGCAAGAAACCCAAGAGTAAAAAATGTGTGAATAGTGCAAGAGTCAACTCTTATATAATAGTTTTAAGAAATTTCTTTCTCCAAATTTCTTAACATTTTATTATATTTTATTGTTAAGAAACATTTAAGAAACTTTGTTGGAGATGGTCTTATTTTTTTATTTTTACAACACGAAAACCAAAACACACGACCTTTCGACATAAGCTCATGGCCCACATATTTACCAAAATACCCCTTATCACTTGTATATACAAAGTGAATTCACTATAATCTTTTACCAAGATACACCTGCTTACTCCTCCTCTGCTCTCTCAAGTTGTGGATCACTCTTAAGGTTGGAGAGACGAAGATGAAGTTCCATTCCAAATCTATGCCCCTAGATTCCATGTTTCTTGAGCAAGAAGCTTCTAGAAACGTCCACGACAAGAGGTGTAGTCTATTCAGGACCATGTCGGGGAAGCTCGAACGTCAGATATCAAACCTACGAGGAAAACTCAACGAGAATTCGTTGCTTGATAAAGAAGTCACTGAATCTTTAACCGCTGATAGATTCTTTGATGCTCTTCAAGGTCCCGAACTTGAAACTCTCAAGGTATCATTATTATTCATATATTTAAGTGTTATTGTTTTGGTTACTTCCGTTTAATGGTTTATTAATTTGTTGAAATTAGGAGAGGGAGAAGATACTTCTCCCTGAAGACAAAACGTGGCCGTTTCTTCTTAGGTTTCCAATAACATCATATGGGATGTGTCTTGGTGTAAGCAGTCAAGCCATTATGTGGAAGACTTTAGCAACTACAAAGACAGAGAAGTTCTTGCACGTGACTCAAGTGGTTAACCACGTGCTCTGGTGGATCTCTCTTCTCCTTCTCCTCGCCGTCTCTTCTACTTACCTTCTCAAAACAATCTTTTTCTTTGAGGCAGTTCGTCGTGAGTTTCGACATCCAATAAGAGTCAACTTCTTCTTCGCTCCACTCATATCAATCCTATTCTTAGCACTTGGAATCCCACACTCAATCACCTCAAATCTTCCTTCTATACTTTGGTATTTCCTTATGGCTCCTGTTTTGTTTCTTGAAATGAAGATTTATGGACAATGGATGTCTGGTGGACAAAGACGACTCTCCAAAGTTGCTAACCCTACAAATCATCTTTCCATTGTTGGTAACTTTGCTGGAGCACTTCTTGGAGCATCGATGGGTTTAAAAGAAGGATCAATGTTCTTCTTTGCTGTTGGATTAGCTTATTATTTGGTTCTATTTGTGACTCTTTATCAAAGACTTCCTACAAATGAAACCTTACCTAAAGAGCTTCACCCTGTTTTCTTCTTCTTTGTGGCTGCACCTGCTCTCGCTTCTATGGCTTGGACTGAGATCTATTCCTCTTTCGATATAGGTTCGAGACTTGCTTACTTCATATCCATGTTCTTGTACTTCTCTCTGGTAATTTTCTCTTCCTTTGAGACAAAGATAGGTTTCTTGTATCACAAGAAAGCTAAACTTTCTCTCTTGTTCTGATTCTTGTCTTAGGTTGTTCGGATTAACTTGTTCCGCGGATTCAAGTAAGCTTTTGTTGGATCAAATTTTCCAAAATCAGATGTAATTTGTTGACATAATTATTATTGTTGAAATGTTTAGATTCTCGCTAGCTTGGTGGGCTTACACGTTTCCAATGACGGCAGTTGCCACCGCAACGATTAAATATTCAGACGAAGTGAGTGGATTAGCAACTCAGATACTGTCGGTGGTGATGTCAGGAGCAGCAACTATGACGGTAATAGGTGTGCTAGGGTTAACGGTGATCCACGCTTTTGTTAAAAGTGATCTCTTCCCTAATGACGTTGTGATTGCTATAAGTGTAGAGCAACCGAAGCATAAGAGACGATTCAAACAGCTCACAAGTAAACGTTTAGGACTTAAGGATCTGGAAACGAAACATAACCAAATTGATTTAGAAGCAGCCTCTGCCTCTCCTTCTTTAAATGTTAAATGATATAAGATTTAGTTAGAGGTTTTGGGTCGTGCAGTTGGATTAAGAATCGTTCACAGAGCTGAAGTAAGATTTAAGCTTAAAGACTAGATTTGAGCTGAAACTACCAAAACCGGTCAAAAATCAGTAGATTCGGTTATATTTTTCTAACCGAAATCTAGACTTTTGTTTATGTTTGATTGTAAAATATTAACGATTATATTATTAATCTTTTGATTATGTACTTTATATATACATAATCATTCTGTTTCAAACAAATTATAGTTTAAGATAAATGCACACCAATTAAAAAATTCCAAAATTTGATATAATATTTTTTGTTTTGATAGAAATCTTATTAACTAAAATCAGTTTCTACCAATACAAAAATATTATGCAAAATAGGTAAAATTATAAATAACAAATGCAATTACATTTTGCATGAGTAAATGCGAAAAAATCCTTTTAAAACAAAAAATATTTTCTCTAAAACTACTTTGAAACAGAAGAAATATGATAACAAGTGGTTATTTATTATTATTATTATTTTTATTTTTGTCAATATCTATTAGAGCATGTCCATTAGAGAACCATACAAAAAGTTTTTAATTAAATTTTTAATAATTCTTTTTCAATAGTAAATACACTTAAGAAACTTACCTCTTTTTATTGTTTTTGCTGTCCAATGGACAAATTCTTAATAAAAAAAATTGACAAAAAAAAAGTTTAAGAAGAAGTTGTCTTACAATCAAAACAGAGCAGTGGGCAAAAGTTTAAGAAGAAGAAGTACTCACAACATATAATCATGAACTTATTCAACAAACAATCATGTACTCACAAGAACAATAACTCAACTTGATCCAAAACTTGACACAATTTGACAAACTACAATCCATTACCTGTTCATTAGCTTGCCCCTTGCATCCCCATGAAAGCTTCAATGATGCCTACACCAAATAAACAAAGACTTAAACATACATGGTTCTCTTTTGGAGTCCATTGCTAAAGTATATGTTTCAAATCACATACTCACACTAGTACAAAACAACAAATGCAGAAACAGAACCATTGCTAAACACAAGCACACCTACAACTAACACCTAATTACAACCAATCACAACAATTAACTTGTTTTCCAAATTGGTTCAAGAAGTACATGGTTTCAAGAAGACTTCGACACTGTTTTTGCCTTCAATTGATTGTAACCTACAATAAAAAAAAACATAATGCATATTGTTTCTTCTTTTAGCACTTTTGATGAGACCAAGCATTTACATGTTACTGAATACATAGGACCACTGGTCAAGCCTCAGCTTTCAGCATCACGCCAAAGCTAAATAACAACCGTTACAGTGATGAATCAATAATTGAGGATAAACCACCAAAACTACGTTACAAACTTAATCTCTATCATAGTATAGCGAAGCTCCACACAAGTTAAGAATGAAGAATCTAACTACCAACAAAATCACACCACACATTACAGTTCTTTATCGATGCAAATAAATATTACATAATCTGGAAACAATAAAGCCACTTAAGCCTTCAATTATATTGGGAGATTTCAAATTATACATGTTTTCTGATTACAAAAACTGGTGGCACTAATATCCGACTATCAAATCTGAAAATGTGGCAAACGAGAAAGTAAGAGAGAAGTGCGGATCCTACTCTACGAAGCAAAAGAAGAATGAAGGAAAAGAAGAGATAGAGGTACATACGATATACCAAGATCGATGCATACATCGATAGATGCAGATAAACTGAGTGAGGTCGTTTCCTCTGAAGATTTCACCGCGAATTTGGCAGGAGAAACTCAATGCCATTGTCATTGTTTCATCTTCTCAAGGGAACAATACTCTAATCGTAATACGAAAGTGACAAATGAAAAGAAAAAAAATAATTTTTACCCCTAAAATATCGGACTAATCAACGCATGCCACGTACCCGGTTCTTAACTGATTTTAAATACCTAAACTAAGATTCGACCCTTGTATTTTCTTAATTAAAATGTTTAATTTTGGGTCTAAATACACATAAATACATGCTAAGATCTGGTTAAGAAACACCAATGATCATGCTCTTATATAAAGAGAAGGTTTTTTCTCATAAACTGACACCTCAACACTTCCTATTTTGATACGTAAGCACATTATAGCTAGAGACATAACCGATTAATTTAGCGATCAAACTGCCATGTATTCTTTAATCTATACTATATAAAATATATCATTCTAGCATTCTAGACTATCCACATCGCATAAAATTCTATCCAATTAAAACTTGCCAACCACTCCAGTTTTCTAATATCTTGCCACATCAGCCAATAACAGTAGTTATTTTCTTCCATCGCCTCCTCGCCTTCTCTGGATCAAACTTTATAGCTTCTCTTCTACACTCATGAACCGTAACCTTTAGGTGAACCCTAATCTTCGGTTAGGATAATGAATGTTGAGTATAATAACTGATTTCATATAATCTCTACATAGATTGTAAGCTTTTTCTTCTCATATCTTCCAGTTTATGATTGCTTCTCATCAATGCTTTCTTCTCTCTATCTTCATTTGTGAGTCATTTGTATCTTCTTCTTTTCGTTTTTGGATTGGAGATGGATAAAATATGTGTGACTGTTGATATGTTCTAGATCTTTCTCGCGTTTTCTCTTTACCGATATATATCTAATTTTCTATGTGTGTGTTGTGCTTTGAATGCGTTATACTAAATCTGATTTTTGATTTACTGTAATTCCTCTTGCGTATCTATTTGCCTTAACTCTTGTCAAATAAACTTTAAGTATCTATGTTTTTCCACTCTTTTCTAAGGTAGATACCCAACTGCAAATAATCATGATTCTTGAATTTCTTGGTTGGGTGTTTGTTCACACTAATGATAAACTCTTGAATTTTGCTACTAGATTATGAATATGGTACATGAAAGGGATTTGTGTATTTTTGAAGAAATTGATGTATATAAAAGCTTACTTTCATGTATTTAATACATTTGAATTATAATATTAAACATTTGGTCCATCTTTGTTTTTCACGCAAATCTTAATGATTTTTGGTGTTTGTTATACAGATTGAATGGAGGTTCCAAAAATTAAAGTCTAGATCGCGAATATGAATATAGAGGCTGATGTTGAAGCTGGTACAAGAGCCTTACCCACTTTGGTTAATGTCTGTCGGGTTTTTCTTGAGGTTGTTGTGGATCATCTTCACTAATATTTCCACACGATTCTTATTTGCAATTGTTTCTTATTATGCATCTCTCTCTGTTGTATCGTCTCCTTAAGCAGCTTGAAAATAATCAAGCCAATAAAACACAATCTAAAGATTTTGAAAGATGTAAGTGGGATTATCAAGCCAGGAAGGTAAAAAATGACTACTTCCATTTTAACTAATAAGCCATATGTATAGTCAAAATCACTAAAGTTTCTATAATTGCAGGGTGACTTTGTTCTTAGGACCACCAGGTTTTGAAAAATTCAGGATATTTTTAGTTAAGTCGTGAAGTTATTTAATATGTTCATTTACATATCACATACATCTATCTCTTTTAGTCTAATAGTCACATTTGTATTATAGAAATGTGATTTGATCTTCCTAGATTCTTTCTATTATGTATATATGATAACCTTATATGTTGATTTTTTACAGAAAACGGGTAACATCACTTAAGATGGGGAGACTCTTAAGGAGTTCCATGTTAAAAGAACTTCAACATATATTAGTCAATCGGATAATCACATTGTAGAGCTCACAGTTCATGAAACTTTTTTATGATTTTGCCGCGAGATGTTACGGCACAAGTGAAATATTTACAGGTCTTTTCATGTGGTATTACCATATACTATATTAACTTAGTCAATTCAGATTTTCTCAAAGAATTGAATGATGATTTAGGTTTACCTCTTATGTGTCATGTTCCTGCGGGTTTTCAGATATAAGATATGTTTGGGGGTGGGGGCATGCAGGTGAAAGGCAAATGGGAATAAGTTCTCGGATTAATATGGTGTCGTCTTCTCATTTAATACTTTGCCTTGAATCTCTTGGGTCTGTAATAGAACGATCTTCCCTTGTACATCAAGGGGCAGCAAAGTCTGCTCAAGTTTCAAGAGTTCATGGTCAATATATAAAGGCAATTCTTGTAGAGGACGTCATAGTGCAGCAATTACAAATATGTTCCGGCTTTTGAATACTGATACAAATGGCTTCGTATGAAGAAAATAGTTACTTTGCACTACTTGGTATTTATGACTTGTTTAATAAATTTGTGATTGTATTTATGCTCTTGTCAACCCTCTTAATTTGTTAGCATCGTTGGTTTCGGATTATGAAAACTTATGCTCACATTATTTAATTTCTAAGTTTTACCTTACATGTATCAGGGCATCTCCATTAGAGAAACCTAAAATACTTTCTTAACTCATTTTATTTTAATTATATTTAAATTTTAGTTTAAAATACATAAAATTCTTAAAACAAAAATGTTCCTTCATTGGTGAAGAACCAATGAGTTCTTAATATAAATCACAAACAAAATATAGGAAGAAGTGAGAGAAAAAAAAAGAAAATATAAAATATAAAATCAGAACCAATGAGAAGTTGACACATACATGTATCTTACCTCTTAAGAAAGTTTCTTAAATTACTTAGTTAAGAAACAACTCTTAACTATTTAACCATTTTTCTTTAATTTTAATTAAATTTAATCGTAAGAACTTCTTAAAAAACTCACTAGAGCTTGCAATGGACATGGTTTACAATTTATTATGATAACCAAATGGTGAAATTATTTATTATTATTTATTGTTTAGAACAATTAAGATAAATTCAAAATATTAGATTTATAATTTTTAGTGAATAAAAGTGGGTAAACACTATGAGTTTCATGGTGATCTTTTATACTCGTTTAAGAAAATATTAAATATAAATGGCGAGCAAAATGATCTAAATTTTGATATAAAGTATATATTTCCGTAAAAAATTCCTGATCCAATGTGCGATAAAGATTTTGGTAATCAAATTTTTGTTTCATGTACTATGTGAAAAACAATCTAACAAATTATCATACTATTGAAATTAACTACAAAATAATAAATACGAAAATATAAATATAATGTTACAGATTTTGAAAACTTTGTATAATGTTAATAGATGTAAAAAAAAATTAAGTGACATGCTTAAAATTAAACCAGTGTTTGGAAGATAATTTTTCACTCAACTATATATAATTCACTCGCCCGTAGGGTGGGATAAAATACCTAGTTGATTAGATTAAATGTTTGATCGTCGTAATCTCTTCCTCTCCACCATAAAAGCAACTCCATCTCCTTCTCAATATTTTTCCCCTAACATCACATATTGTGTCTTCCTAGACTCCTCCATTTGCCCCCATCTACTTCCGCTCTGATCTCCCTGCCCCCCTCCACTACTCCTTGCTACGATTCGGCATAATTGTTTGATTTTTCCACGAGACATTGATTCATGATCGATTTTTCTGTTATTGCTTCAACTAGATCGCGATCAGATTAGATTCTTAATTTTATGATTTGAGCTTGCATTATTGATCTTGATTAGTGAGTTTGAGGACGAGATGCATGAAATTTTTGGTTTGTGAAATGTGATTACTTCAGAAATCAAGGACTTTGTTATTATGCGATTGCTTTTAGAGTTTTGATATGAATTTATTTGATTCATTGACCCCTTGATTACTATGGTGGAGAATCTAATCTCAGTCAGGTTCTTATTTCTGAATTTTCATTAAAAATGTTGTGGTATTTTACTATCAATTACTTTTTATTGATCTTCATTTTTTCGTTGTTTGCATATTTAGAAGAGGTTCAAGAGACACGAGAATCTCTTGAGCATTTAGGAGATAGCAAAGATTACAATGTTGACATGATGCCTAAGATATCGTAGATTTATAGATGTCATTCATTTTTTTATGCTAATTATGTCAATGCCACTTACTAACTTTTTTCTTTCGATTTGATGGACCGGTTTATGATGGAAATTGGCAAGCTTGTTTGTGTCCTTATTTATACAGATGTTACAAAGTATTTTTCTTTCTTTAAAGTAGTGGGTGGAAGCTATGTTTTCGTAAAAGGGAAGGTATAAGTTTTTCATGAATATATAGGCTGAAAATATCTGCAAAATCATTTTGGTGACATCTGTCCATTTTCTATAGGTTCAAAATGTTCCAGTTATTCTTATGGAGTCCATGAAATCTCCTTTCATGTGGGTATTTGAGAAACGTCGAGCTGAAAAAAATTTCTATTATGTTCAAGATTATGATGAGAAGGACCCGAAAACGTATAATGGAATGGATTTGACAAGAGTAACAACAAAGGAACTGATTATGTAAGATGGTTTTCTAATGTCTTCTACCATTTATGGTGTCACTGACATTTGATTTATTATGTGGCTAACTATTTCTATGTTACCTTGGCAGGAAATTTGGTCTTGATGACAACACTATTGACTTTGTTGGTCATACAGTGGCACTTCACAGTAATGACCATCGTCTCCATCAACCTGTCTTGAATACTGCAATGAGAATGAAGGTGAAATTTTTCAAGCTTGTCTCTATAGTTTTAACTTTTATCAGTTCTACAATAAGTACTGAAGCAGTTAATTTAACATTCTCGCTTTAAATTGTTGGTAGCTCTATGCGAAATCTCTAGCATATTTTCAACCGAGCTATCATATATTTATCCTCTCTTTGGGTTCAGAGAACTACCACATGTTCTTTTATCATTCCAATCTCCACCTTAGTTACTTGAAATCTCCTCAAGTTTTAAAATGATAATCTCTTGATTCTTCTGAGACTTTTCTATTTCTTCTCTTTGTTCAGGCATTTGCACGACTTAGTGTTGTTTATGGTGACACTAGAGGATGATATGAAGTATCAGGTTCTTGCTTCAGTGGTCAATTGTGCATATGTCAATGTGTCATTTGCTGATTGGTGTACCAAGAAAAAAGCTTTAGTATTTTCACTCTTAATCTGAACATGTTGTAAATTAAAACTTTCTTTTCTCTTTTTACAAACAAGGTTAGTTAAAGAATAAAGTTGGAAAGCTACACTGGCAATAGACGATGGTAAAAATAATATTATAATGATTCGAGAAGTTGACATCGGTGTTGTCGTTAATGGTGTTGAAGGAATGCAGGTTATTGTGATCTAATTTTGTGTTCTAATTTGTAGTAAAGGCATTTTTTCCTTTTAATGAGTATCGGTTCTTCTACATGCTTTTATGGCAAGTAATATTTGTATTGCCCAGTTTTGATTTCTGGAAAGATTAATATTTACAAGTAAAATACAGTGATACACTCTCACCTTACAACTTCTTGAATCAACATTAATAGTTATAATTGTTAAGGGGAGTTTATGATGGTAAATTTAAATATAAAATATGAACTGAACTATTTGTGTAGTCACCAATTTTAAACTTTTAATATACAAATATTTATTTTAAAGAAGAACCTCCGTGTCTACGCGGATATTCATCTAGTATATATTAACATTAAGCTAGTAGTTTTACAACAGAGTTAAAGTTACGCCTACGAGCATAAACCGATTGTTTATCTACTACATATATAAAATCCTTTCTACATATATAAAATCCTTTCTACATAACCAAAATGAGAAAATAAAACATGATTGGGCTAATGAGATGATATCCTGCAGGAGAATTGTAGAGTCTTTTTGCCAAAGTACAGTTGGTTGCGAGCCATGATGAAATGCATTTTGGCAAAAAAAATCTACAATTTGGTTGCGAGTCATTTCGACTTTTCCATATGCTCCATAACAAGTAGGCTGAAAATTCTTTAGAAATCTCTGTAGATGTGGTTGATTGTCCAATGATATTTTAGAGATGATTGTCCGTGAATGAAACATTTGAACGGTTTACAAATGGGGCCATGTCCCATATTTCCCTTGTAACTCTACATCAGAAAAATAAATAGCTAATGTTTTTTTATTCTTCTCAACAAAAAGATCTAATCTAATATGTTTTTTTTTGTAGCTTTGTACCAACTATCAACCTTTATGAACTAGTATCCTCAAAAAATGATGAAGCTTGGGTTGGATTGATAGTTTCCATATAACCTTTGATAACTCAATGATGAGAGATGGAATATGATTTGTTATGATTGAAGTTACTGCAACATGATATCATGACTTAACACTATAAATTTATGAGCTTGAATGTTGCCAAATTGGTTTGTTACTATTACCCATAAGTAAAGACCTTAAACTCTGCAACAATTGTGCATCTTCATAATTTAGATTGAGTTCCACCTTATGTGGACACCATTCTATCCCATTTGGTCTAAATAATTTATGAACTGTGAAATATGAGTTTAATGCACATAAAGTATTACTTGTAGGAGAAAAGTTATCCTTTGGTAGCCACCTGTCTTTCCATATACGTATCTTTTTTCCATCACCCAAGACCCCATACATATTCTTCTTAATTAACTATAAACCTCTATGTACACTTCTCCGGACATAGCTCTTTATTATTATTATTTTAGTTGGAGTATTCAATGTTTAAAAGCAAATAATGTATAACCAGTGTTTTGAAACTCGACCTGGATCCGCGATTGAACCGGTAAAACTGGTGACCCGACAAAGAATTCGGGTCGGATTTATCTTTAAAACCATCTCTTAAAAAACCGATAAAATCAAATAAAATCGTGTTTAAACTGCGATCCAAGTCAACCAGAAGGATCATGTCAATATACTATTTAATAAAATAAAAAATTGTGCAACTCTAATTAATAAAGTTGATATTTTATTTGTATATGAATACTATTTTGGTATATATATAGTTGATTAACATATATAATGATTTTTGAATTTATAAATATTGCTTGAAAATTTCAATATGTCATCCGAAAAGACGATGAAAATATAAAAAATAAATGAAAATTGGTTAAAATAGTGTTTTATTTATTTTAACATTAGTTATTTTGTCATAATTTTTATATTAGTATACTAGTTTTCTTATACTAAGGTTTACATTTTTGAATTACTAGATTACATTTATTGTTAGATATTTTTCATCATAGTTTTTTATTATTTAATAAAACATTTATGATGTAAAAAAAGTGTATATCAAAATTTTTGAAGATTATAAGAAGTTTTGTTTGGTTTTTGTAAAAGAAAATATTTGTGTAAGATATAAACCTACAAATATATAAAATAGAAAAAATATTCATTAAACAATTGAACCGTGGTTGATCCACAATTGATCCAAAAACACCCGAAAGATCATTCGGTTTTTTTTCTGGGTCGCTTTCAAACATTGTGTATAACTAGGAATGTTAAAATTAGGTCAAAACCCATGGGTTTACCCAAACCCACAAATGGTGGATAGGAGTTTTACCTTTTTATAAAAAATATGGGTCAAAGTTGGGTGAGTTTTTTTTATTTGAAAACCCATCTCGGTAAACCTAGGGGTGGGCACGGAGCGGATATTCGGAAAAATTACAATATTTTCGATCCGCTCCGCTACAGATAGTTAATATCCGATCCGTTTCGCTCCAGAAATTTTTGAATATCCGGAAAGCTCGGATATTTGAGTATTTTACTAATATTTTCGGATATCTGCTTCGATTCGATCCGTTTTTTAAATATAAAAAATTCATAAAAATAACAAAAAATATAAAAAAAACCTAGAAATTAGAAAAATAAGAGAAGGGAGAGAGATCAATAATATCTTTTAAAAATTATATTTTCAAAGATTTTTTATTTATTCGTTTAATAATCTATTATTTTTTTGTATTTGAATAAATGTTAACCGAATAAAGTTAAAACTTAGGGTTTATTTTCATAAAATAGATTACATATATTTTTATAATATTATTTTTATGTTATTATTATATATTCATAAAGTTAATTTATATTACACTACTATACAAAGATATGCATAATTATATATATTATAGCTATAAGTCGAAGTTTACAGATCGGAGCGGATATCCAGACTTTCCAAAAACAATATTTGTATTTGCTATGGATTTTTACGGATACAACATTTTACTATTTGCTTTGTTTTGTAATTTTACGGATATCCGAATTTTTTGAATCGTTTCGAAGTAAATAACAGATCAGAACAGATCTAACAGATATTTTGCCCAGCCCCGTATACCCAATAGGGTAATGGGCTATCCATGAATTTTATTTTATTTTCTTTGATAGGGTTAAATATTAATTTACGCTAAGACTACAAAATCAATCTTTTTGTAAAACCAAAAGTTACTTTTTCCAAAAAAAACCAGCTAAATAACGTTTTTCACAATTTTTTTGCTTAAACGAAAAACGTGATTTTGCGGTATTGCGGAAAAAAGTGATTTTGCGGTATTGGCGAAAAAACATGATTTTGCGGTATTGGCGAAAAAACATGATTTTGCGATATTGGCGAAAAACATGATTTTGCGATTTTGGCGGAAAACACGATTTGCGGTTTTGGATCTAAAACGTGATTTTTCAATTTTGCGGGAAAACTGAATTTTTGGTTTTGACGGATTAACATGATTTTGTGTTTTTGACAGAAAACGCGATTTTATGGTTTTGGCGGGAAAACATGATTTTGTAGGTGTGGCAGGAAAACGTGATTTTGCGGTTTTGGCGGAAAGAAATTATTTTGCAATATATGTAGAAAACATGATTTTGTAATATTTGCAGAAAACATGATTTTGCGTTTTTGGTGGGAAAACGTGATTTTGTGATTTTGTGGAAAAACATGATTTTGCGTTTTGGCGGGAAAACGTAAGTTTACGATTTTGGCGGAAAAATATGATTTTGCAGGTTACGTTGGAAAACGTGAATTTTCGGTTTTGGCGAAAAACTTGATTTTGCGGTTTTGACAGAAAATACAAAATTTTGTGGTTTTGGTGAAAAAACGTGATTTTGTAGCTGTTTAGTTAAGAAAAATGTGATTTTGCAATTTTAGCTTGAAAACGTGACTTTACGATTTTGACGGGAAAATTATATTACATAATATAAAAATTTATTAATTCTATTTTGAAATTTATGATGAATGTGAAATTATATTTAATATTAGCTTCAAAAATAATATTTAATTTTGACAACAATTTGAATATTTAAATATAAATTATCTAATGATTATCAAATTTTTGGCAAAATTATAAAACTATCTTTAATTTTAATAATTAAAATTAGAAAAATAAATTCATGAATATATTGGATATATAAAAAATATTATTAGGTACGTATGGGTAAACCTATAACTCCATAAGGTTGGGTTTGAATTTAACTTTTTAAACAAAATAATTGAGCTTTTTTGAATGTGGATTATTTATAAATAGTATTTTTTGGGTTTGGGTTGGATTGTATTATTTAACCTTATAACATTAATAAGTTCAAGTTAATCTATAGAGCAAACTATCTGAGCCGTTGGATCATTTTGACTAATGAAAAACACCTTAAAAAAACGACGTAGTTTAATCGCGAATGGAAACCATCGGCGCCACATGATACGAACAATGGCGTTTTTTTTGGTGATGTAGGTACAACGCTAAGTTAGGCCCCCCCAAAAAAAAAAAAAAAAGGATGAATTATTATCTTTACAAAAAACGAATCTGCAATTAAAAGAAAAAAAAAAAACAGAGTCCACTAAATCGACGAAGCAGAATCTCTCCCACCCTATTTATTGTGATCGCCACCACATTCCATTGGAGCTTCTTCTTCTTCTCTTCCGTTTCACCATCATTTCTTCTCCTCCCATTTCCGAGAACCATCTCCCTGTGATAATCGAAAGGTACGATTTTTCTAATCTTACCGTCGTATGTCTAGGTTTTGGTTTTAATCTGTTTAGATGTGATGATGGATTCGTTTTGGAATGTGTAGTAGACCTTTGGATCGGTTTTGGATATGGCATCGAAACGGATTTTGAAGGAATTGAAGGATCTGCAGAAGGATCCTCCTACTTCATGTAGCGCAGGTGCTCGTTTCTTGTCGACTGTTGTTAGCTTTAAATTTTTAAATTTTGTGTTGGTCTAGCTGATGATGATGATGATGGATTCACTTTTAATCTTCTCTTGCTTTGGTTAGTGTTTGTATCAATCAATCTCACGTTACCTTAGATCTAATTATCTACTTCTCTTGCTTGACTACACCTTTCCAAACTCTCTAGTTTCTGTTTTAAACCTGATTTGGTGTAAATTCACCTGGAGACTTGTAATCATTTTGTGTGTGTTTTGTGGGAGTGGAACATAAAAGAGCAAATTTCAAAGTTTTAACTTATTTGATTGGCTGTTTTCTGGGTCTAAATTCATTTATTAATTTCGGGATGAGATCCTATACTCTAATGTTCTGTCATGTTGCTCATCTGGTTTGAAATTGAACTTTTTGGTTTTGTTTGAGCAGGGCCTGTTGCAGAAGACATGTTTCATTGGCAGGCAACGATAATGGGTCCATCGGACAGCCCTTATGCTGGTGGAGTTTTTCTTGTAACCATCCATTTTCCTCCAGATTACCCTTTTAAACCTCCTAAGGTAATTCAACTCTCTACAGCTTCTTCTTCTTCTTCTTTGGAAACTTATCATCCAGCTCAAATGACCTCATGTTCTGCTTTGTGGTTGCTTGATTTTCATTGCTTTATATATGTATGATGTGACAAAATGTAGGTGGCGTTTAGGACAAAGGTGTTCCATCCAAACATTAACAGCAATGGAAGCATCTGTCTTGACATCTTGAAGGAGCAATGGAGTCCTGCTCTCACAATCTCCAAGGTTTGCTTTTGTTCTTTTCTTCCTCAATATGAGAACCATGAAACCATCTAGGTGCAAGTTAAAGTCCACTTTTGTCCCCAAATGAAATCAGTGTATTTATTCGTGTGATGTGATGCAACAGGTGCTGCTATCAATCTGTTCGTTGTTAACAGATCCAAACCCAGATGATCCTTTGGTTCCTGAGATTGCTCACATGTATAAGACAGACAAGAACAAGTACGAGGCTACTGCTCGGACCTGGACACAAAAGTATGCAATGGGCTGACACAAATAGTGTGCTCAAGGAAAAACCCTAATAATTATGCTCTTCTTGTTTCTATGTAATGATCTTTATAGACTTGTTTGTTTTATAAAAATTTGTGAAGAAAGGATACTATCTCCATTTTAATCCGTAAGAATACAAGCTTTGTCGTTTATAACAACCTGTAGTAATATTATTTTGAAAATTTTCTTAAATTTTGTAAATTGTTATTTTTCGTTTAACATATAGATATAGATTTATAGCCAAATGATGATTAAGTTCTAGTAAAAATGGCTTGAATAACGATTACTTAGTGTTCTTTTCACACATTGATCTTTGGATCATAACAGATCTTATGCTAGTGGTCAGATTCGATCTCTAATAAGGTAACTAGAGAGCAGAGACATCACACCACTAGATCAGTTGCTCACTTCTTTGTTTAACAATTATTTCACGTTAAGCATCACTAAAAACTATCAAGTTAAGCTATATGTATTTACATTATAACTGTTTTACCCACAAGACCAACATTTCTTGCTTGTAAATTAAGACTGAGCAGGAGAATGACTTGAGTAGTACACACGAGTAACTGCCAAGTAGCTTCTGCTGCAAGACATAATTAACTTTGGGAAACTCAAAACTACACGTTATGTTGTATTTTTTTAACATTATCGTAAATTTGGTTCTGAGAAATAATTACTCAAGCGGTCACCTTCTCTAGTCTTTAATTGTCCATCAAAGTTCGAGCTCATTCTTAGTTTAAGGCTTTGCACAAACACCAACGTACATCCAAATTGTTTAATTAACACCGTACTAGGTTTAAATTAGTAGTTATGACTTTAATTCAGCTTTGAACAATTATATTTAAGTTGAGACTATAAGAAAAAAATAACTCCTCCCCAATATATTTGAGCGGAATTTTCAAATTTTCAAAATTGATTTAACTTAAATATAAGTTTTAACTTAATTCATCTCTTTTCATATTCCACCTATTGACAAATGATCAAATCTTAATAGAAAACCAAAACTAAAAATGATTAAAATCTTAAAGATCATCGAATTTTTTGTCATACATTTGTTGATATCGGGTTTGCATCCGATTTGAAGCTCATTTCGGCTAAAGACACATTTGACTGGATAAAAGGGAGAGAGGCTGCCGAGATGGACATGAGAGATCAAGCTCAGCCCATTCATGAAGCTCATTTAGTTTAATGACTTAATTAGAATTTTTTCCATGTATTTCTACTATAAATACCTATATAATTATTTTTCAAAGGCAATAAGAAAAGAAACCACTAATCAACTGTTTAACCTAATTGTTAAACTTCTGATTCAACAGTTGGCTCTGTCTGTGGGGACCTTTCGTCGCTAGTCACGTAAAAACCATACCTCTACCGCATGAAGCATTGGAACCTCGAAGATGGACGGAGACGGCACTACCGACAAGGACCAAGGCAACCTCGCCGATCCTTTAGCAAATCAGCAACGCGATTTCACCATGCAAACATGAGTCAAAGAAAACCACCCAGAGAACCACGAGTCTGACGGAGAAGATGACGTCACGGACATCACTATGCAGGAACTGTGGAATCTCCTGAACGAACAAAGAGCAGAAACGGACAAACTCAGTCCCGAGTCTCGAAACCTTAAATCGCAGCTCGACGTAATTGCCACCTCAGTCAGAGAAAAAGATGCGCGAACCGTAAGCAAGTTGTTGTTCAGAGCGTTCAACTTAACCCCGGAAACTACACGGGGAGACCGTAGCCAACCTAATACAGTTAACTCCTAAGATCTGCGAAGCAACCAAAGCTAACAAGTTGCAGCATATCCGGCATCAACTGAAACTCATGAGTTCGCAGGTACACTAGGCCACCAGCTTGGCGCCTGATATCCTGAAAGCCATTGAGGAAACCCAGAAAACACCCTTCACCAGGAGAATCACCGACGTTCCAGTTCGGCACTCTGCGAAAATAAAATTTGTAGGTTACGACGGCAAGAGTGATCTCGTTCAGTGCCTGACGGCCTTCACGATGGCCATGGCACGAGCACAATTCTCCTCGGAAAAACGAGATGCAGGACTATGCCAATTGTTCATCAAGAATTTATCAAGATTGGCCCTGGATTGGTTCTCTCGTATAGAGCCCGATTCCATCAACAGCTTTCAACAACTATCAACAATATTCATAAAACACTACTCAATGTTCATAGCTAAAAATGCTACGAAAACTGACCTGTGGACACTATCCCAGCAAGAAAAGGAGTCGCTTCAAAATTTTCTTGACAAGTTCAAAGAGGTCGTCGCCCGGATAATATTAAACGACGAAAAGGCGATCGACGCGCTGCGAAATGCCCTCTGGTTCCAATCCAGGTTCAAAGACGAATTGCTCATTAATCCACCGCAGACATTAGAAGACGCGCTTCATAGGGCAAACAAATTCGTCGAGATAGAGGAGGAGCACGCAACTATATCTAAAAGGTACTAAGCAAAGAAAAAGAGGAACCCCCTCGGGAACCTAAGCAATACTACACAAAGGATAGAAGAAGCGGGCGTTCGACCTATGCGATCACCGAAAGCTCGAAGCCACCAGACCTCCTACCTCCAGTCGAAAACAACCTGGATCCTACTGTGACTTCCACAAGCAAAAAGGACACCGAACCGAAGACTGTCGCCACCTCCAGTCCATTATCCTAAGAAAGTTTCAGGATGGAGAAATCGATACTAGTAGAGTAAGATACAACGACAGAAGGTGTGGCGGGAATTTAAGGTTCAACTCGTTGACAAGGGGAAAAGCGCTACCGTAGGTTAGCACGATCAGATCAACAAGCACCCATACTATTGACGATATGACACTTCTTAGCCATGTTAGAGATCAGAGCCCGGAAAGTGGGCTCGATGCCCAGAATTCAAAAGGTTCGCTTCCGAGAAGACGGGTCAACGTAATAATGGGAGGTTTATTATCATGCAACGATTCGGTGAAATCAATAAGGAATTCAGAGCGACAAGTTGTAACTGCTCAAACGGAGCAGACCGACATGATACCGACCTCACCACCATTAGAGTTCGGCGACCCCAACCTAAGAGTACTAAGCCAGCCTCAAAAGGACTTCTTGGTCGTCGAATTAGTCATCTACAACACGAAAGTGGCCAGAATCTTGATTGACAAGGGCAGCTCAGTAAATATCATATTCAAGGATAAAATCAAGAACATGGGTGTCAACACCGAGATAATTAAGGAAGGAAGCAAGACTTTGACAAATTTCAGTGGAGAAACCGCTCGGTCAGCAGGGACGATCAAGTTACCAGTTCAAGCCGGAGGCACGACCCATATAGTCAAGTTCATTGTGATGGAAAAATGATCTGCGTACAATTCAATCCTTGGAACACCCTAGTTGTACTCCATGAGAGTTGCAGTATCAACCTATCACCAATCCGTCAAATTTCCGACTAATAGAGGAACTTAAACGATACGGGGAAACCAACGCATACCCCCAAACTTGCTTCATCAACGAGCATCGGATGAAAACTTTATAGGTATCAATGGAATCCCAAGACTCCCAGCTGACGTACAACTCGACACCGGAATTAGAAAAAATTGAACAGGTTAGCATCCACAATGAGTACCCGAACTGAACCAGTAGAGTAGGGAAAGAGCTGGACGCGAACATAAAAACCAAACTAATCTCCCTTTTCAAAAGGAATGTCGGCACCTTCGCCTGCTTTATGGAAGATATGAAAGAGATAAACTCTGCTATTACAACCCACGAGCTCAGTGTAGATCCAACTTACAAACCGATAAAGCAGAAACGACGCAAGCTAGGTATAGAACGTTCCTAGGCAGTGAGCGACGAGGTGAAAAAGCTTATGAATGCAAGCTCAATCGCCAAGGTCAAGTATCCAGACTGGTTGGCGAACCCGATTGTCATGAAGAAGAAAAATGGCGGGTATGCATGGATTTCACCGACCTCAACAAAGCATGCCCGAATTATAGTTTTCCCTTACCGCACATCGATAGACTGGTCGAAGCAACTGTAGGGAATGAACTGCTATCATCTATGGATGCATTTTCAGTGTACAATCAGATCATGATGCATCCAGCATATCAGGAAAATACTACCTTTATCACATATAGAGGAACATACAGCTACAAGGTCATGCCTTTCGGTTTGAAGAATGTTGGAGTTACCTATCAACGGCTGGTAAAAAAAATGTTCGCAGATGAACTCAGGAGAACCATTCAGGTATACATCGACGACATGTTAGTAAAATTAGCCAGTACCATGGAGCATGTAACACACTTTGAGAAATGTTTCGAAACGCTCAACTCGTATGGAATGAAACTCAACCCGGCGAAATGTACCTTCGGGGTACCGTCAGGAGAATTATTGGGGTACTTGGTGACTCAGAGAAGAATCAAGGCGAACCCAAAGCAAATCACCGCTATCCTCGAATTACCACCGCCAAAAACCAAGAAGGAAGTGCAAACCCTTACAGGCCGAACTGCCGCGCTTAACAAATTTATTTCACGATCGACTGATAAGATCCTACCGTTTTACCAAATCCTTAAAAGAAAGAAAAGCTTCGAGCGGGACTAGAGGTGCGAAGATGCATTAGCCAAGCAGAAACGATATCTTACAACGCCCCTCGTTCTTGCTAAACCTGAGGATTGAGAAATTCTCTACTTATACGTTGCAGTATCCGAGGTAGCAGTCAGCGGCGTCCTAGTACGAGAGGATCAAGGATAACACAAGCCAATCTTCTACGTAAGCAAGTCTTTAAACATCGCCGAGGTGCGATATCTTACCATTGAGAAATTCGCATACCATAGTCGTCCTCACCAACCAACCCTTAAGGACCATTCTCAACGGTCCAAAATTCCAAATCAATCAGGAAGGTTAACCAAGTGGGCAGTCTAACTTAGCGAATATGATGTGGAATACTAAAGTCGTACGAGCTCTAAGTCCCAGGTCCTTGCAGACTTTATAGCCAAGGTACCATCCCAGGAAGGCGACGTTGTCCATCAGCCAGGAACATAAAATCTTTATGTAAACGGATCTCACCGAAAGGAAGGGTCAGGAGCAGGTATTCGGCTAGAGCTTCCAACAGGAGAAGTCTTTGAACAAGATTTTTGGTTCCAATTCCACGTATCAAACAATGAAGCGGAGTATGAAGCGCTCCTTGTCGGACTACGTCTCACCAAAAGCCTCGTTGCCCAAAGGGTACACTTTTTTTTATTCACAGCTTGTCATTAGCCAGTCCAGCGGGGAATACACCGTTAAAAATGATCGAATGCTTTAGTATCACCAAATAATGCAAGAAAAGGCCAACGATTTTGAAAGTTTCAAGCTAACCAAAATCCCTAGGGACGAAAACCACCTCGCTGACTCCCTCAGGAGAACCATCCCGATTGAATACATCGCTACGCCAAACATCACTAGCGTAATGATTAGTGCCATCGATGACCTAGTATCCTTTGACAGACAGGACACACCTCCCAAGCCAGACTGGTGGGCCAAGATAGTAGATTATATTTTCACAGGAACAGAACCGGATGACAAGTGGAAGGCACGACGCTTCCGAGTAAAGGCATCGAGATACACGATCGTAGACGGATAACTTTATAAGTGATCCGCATCAGGCATCCTGCTATGTTGCATCCACGGGAATGATGTGTAGCAAGTTCTTGCCGAGCTACGTGAAGGCGATGGAGGAAGTCATTCCAACGGGAGGTACTTGGCGCTGAGAGTAAAGAAACACATACACTGTTGGCCGACAATGCTTCGGGACAGTCAAGAATACACTAGGAAGTGCGAGAGGTGTCAGCGACATGGACCATTAAACCAAGCGCCTATTGAACAACTCAACGCATCTACAAATCTCTACCCGTTCATGAAATAGGGAATGGATATCGTAGGACCTTTCCCAGCCGCAATAAACAAGGATAGATACATGCTGATGATGACGAATTACTTTAGAAAATGGGTTGAAGCGAAGTCGTACTCAGCTGTCAAGGCCAAGCAGGTGCAAATAGTGCCCACCACATCGGTAACACAACCCTCGAGTTGTGTTACCTCAGTAATACTTTTAACTAACACTTGAGAATTGTGCAAATTACTGTAGGTGCAAGATTTCATATGGAAATATATAATCTACCAACACGGCATCTCGTACGAGATCGTAACCGATAATAGAACTAATTTATGCGCTAACACAGTCAAATGTTTTTGTGACTGGTGGACGACGTCCTTCGTGGCTACTAACTAGTCCAAGATTACCTAACACTAAACTATCTTTTATTGTTTCGAATACAGGTGCAAGATTCTACTGAACTATTCAACACCTCGATATCCTCAAGGAAACGGACAGGCCGAGGCTATCAATAATTCCATCATTGACAGACTCAAAAAGCGATTAGAATCCAAGAAGGGACTATTGGTTGATGAGCTAGATGGCGTTATGTGGTCTTACCAAACCACGCTATGACAATCGACGAATCAAACCCCCTTTTCCCTAGCACACATAATTGAAGTGTTAGCCACTTTCGAAGCAGCCGTTTTCACCCTTTGCAAAATTAAGCTACCTGAAGACGAGGAAGCAAATAATGATATGTTACTCGACTCACTCGATGATGTAGAAGAAATCAGAGACCGCGCCCTCGTACAACTGAGCGCCTACCAGCAAGTAACGATGCGCTACTATAATAAGAGTGTGAGGCAAAGAATATTTGACGAGGGGGACTTAATTCTAATGATGACTTAGGCAAACACATTTCAAGAAAATGCAGGCAAGTTAGGAGCTCGATGGGAAGGACCATACAAAATAACAAAGGTCGTCAAACCTGGAGTGTACGAGCTGGAAACGATGAGCGGCACTCCGACTCTGAATTCTTGGAACTCAACCAAGTTGAAGAAATTCTATTACTAGGACTATTTTTATTGTGAACTACGATCTAGCTTGATCCCTAATATCAGGGTACTTAGGCAACCCGTTTGGGTGCAGCTATTTCACTTAATAAAATTATATTTTTGTTATCAAGCAGTCAACACGTTACCACGTCACTAAAACTAAAAGCCGAGTTATGACTCGCATATATCCTGCTTAACATAGATATGTCGACGAGACTAAACTTGTCTCGTCATGGCTAAATAGACCAACAAAATGCCAAGGTACAACTCACATACTCCTAAAGATGAGTTTTGGTTAGGGTCAAAGTAACTTTTTCCAAGCTAAAAGCTCATTGATGAAAGCCGGGTTCCGACTCGCATACTCCTAAGTAGAGTATATGATGCGAGTCAGATCCTCTTCAACCATAAGGTCGGATAGGTGTTCATCCCGCACAAGGGAGTTAGAGTATAATTTTATTTTAATAAAAAAAATTCAGAAAAGAAAGGAATAAGAATTATACCAAACTAACACTTTGTCCTTATAAAAAGAAACAAGAGGGTTACATCATTTTTGACAAAGGAAAAACAAACCAACAACTTGCCAACCTGCTACGTATATAAGTAACCCACCATGTACAACAAGAAAGACAAAGCATTCGCCAAAACACACATAAAGCAAGAACTAGAAAGCTACGTAGAAAGTAACCGAGCAGTAGAAATTGCAGATCCTAACCCTAAGAAAACTGTGAAAACTGCTCCAAAGGCGCAAAGACCTTAAACCCTCGGTGTCGAAGGAATATCATGCTCGACTCTAACAGCAGTACCAGAAGTCCCCTGTGATGATTGAATCAAGTTGGAGCCATGCTCGTCAAATACATGCGTAAACCGGAAATCATCATCCAACACCTTGGTTATGTCTAGCTCATCAAACTTTACCTTATATTTGGCAAAATCAGCTTCCAGCTTTGACATGATCTCCGCAGGAACTACCTTACCTTTGGCTACTATGTGGCAAACATTGTTCAAAGTCCCTTGAGCTTGGCCAAAGTGGTTGACGGTAGGGTCAGTCCTATAACGATCATCGAAGTGACAGCGAAGTTTCTCAAGTTTCAGCTCACACTCTACTTGAGTGTCTCTCCAAATAAGCGTGACTTGCGAGGATCGAGATAGTCGGACCCGTTTCATTTCACACTCATGCAGCTTCTCAAGTTTTAGATATGCTGCTCTAAGCTCGAAAAACTCTACACTATCCTGATCTCGGACTGCTTCTAGGTCCATACGCTCTGCAACAACTTTTTCATTTGTAGTTTCAGCCCTCAAGGCCGCAAGCTGCTCCGTAGCAGACTTCACCATTACGTCCATATGGAGCTTTAAGCTGGTGAATTTGATGTTCAACCCTTTGATGACTCCTTCCAGCTCATGCTGCTTTAGGTGATTGGCGGCAGTCTTCCTCTGCCCTTGGTCGACTAGCTTTGAGAGACGAACTAGCTCGTCTTTGTTGCCGCTTAGAGCTTGCATCTTAATCTCGTAGAACATAACGAGCTCGTTTCTTGTCGCGAGAGTATGATAAAGTTAAGAAGTTAGCAAGTCGGGCCATGGGAACACGAAAAAAAGGACTGGAAATAAAGGCATGGCAGTCACCTGATATATTTGACGAGATAGGGCTTCGTAAATTTCTGGCGCCATCATTCTATCAATCGAGGGGATGATCAAGCCGTTAGCACCAAGACGACTTACTAAACCAGCACAAGCAGGTTTGTCTAAGCACGAACGGTGTGCCTCTGGTGACGTACAAGAACGTCCAATCCAAGGGCAGTTGACGATGATTTTCAGCCTAAGAATCCTTTGTAACCCCGTCTGTCTCGGGATTCTCCTTTGGAATTTCTTCCTCCTCATCATCATCACCAAGAAGATGCTCTACTTCTTGGGCAAAACTCCCCAAATCTCTGTTTTCAAGGCGTACATCCGCATTCATCTTGTTGAGAATTTGAGAGACTGTTAGACCATCACCCGGCGCCGCAGAGGATAGCAAAACCATCAAGGTGTCAGCAGGAAGATTCTCCTCACCGGTAGGATGTTCCTCAGCAAGAACACCGATACCCAATACATGCTCGTCAATCGGAGCATTTTCCCTTGTTTCTTGTTCCTCAGTAGGAGCATTTTCTGGATTCAAACCCTCTCTCGAATCAACATGAACCAGGTCAGCAGGTCGGTTATCCAAGTTATATTGGCGCCTCCTATTCCTTTGCAAAAGAGGACAAGTATCCTTATTATCGGTAGAAGTAGATGTCGTGGTATGCTTCCGCTTTGAAGAAGGAGACTCTTCTAGTTCGGCTAAATAGTTAACCGGTGGCTTTGGGCGACCCATTTTCTTTTTCTTTATTGGGTAGGCGTTAATTACCCAACTTACTGAACAACAAAGCGACATATTGGTGTCACAAAAATAGGGACAGTCGACGAAGCGTAAATTTTACTCTCGCAATTATACCTGGGTCGATGTATGGGACACTTTTCTGGACGCACTCGTAGTCAAAAAGTCTGATGTCGACTATCCCAGCAGCATGTATCCTCCTGATGTCTTCTAGGAAGTTCAAAGGGTAAGGACCAGAGTTGCAATACAAATCTGCAAACAAGCAAGACACTGAGTTAGATCAACACATTACAACTTACAGCTCGATATTTCCTATGTGGTATCTACCGAAAGTGTCTGCCCATTTCCTTTTCAAGATTCTCCCCACGTCACCTACAGATTCAGGCGTAACCATTAGGAAGAAGTACTTCCCCTTATAGTCCTAGATCTTCGTGTTCGCCTTGGTGTTAATCAACTTGTACTTGGTTTTAAAGTTGATATAGACGAAACCAATGTTCAGCCTCGTCTTCTTCTGAGTAACCGGGTTGATTGACGATATGTTCTCAAAATACGGAACGTTGATCTCAACCCCAAACTCTCGGCCGAGCACTAGGAGACCAATCATATGCCTAATTGAAGGGGCTAACAGTTGCGAGATGGTAATCTTCCTTCTCGCACAATAAGAAATCAACAGCTTAGGTAAAGGAAGCCAGAGATGGCACTTCCGAAAAAGGGATTCATACAGACAGACATAGTCGCGAGGGAAATCCCAAGGTCTCTGATGCCGATTTGGAATCAGAAAGGAGATCCCGTTGAAGAATGAGAAGTATCATGCCAGATCTCGAAGCGTTTGTTCCGTACGCCTAATGGGTTGGAGACCTATGAGCTCGTCGTCAGGTTGGATCCAATTGTCGTGAGAAGTTATTTCTTCTAGCGTAACTTCCACCTTGTTGCTCCTCAGGTCGTCACGAGATGCCGAGGGTTCGTTCGGATTTAAGCGAGACAAAGACCTTAGCCCAGCTCGGCAGGTTACTGAGTTGTTTGGGAAATAATATACTGAGCTGTAATTAATATAGAGAGAGAAACTAGAGAGAAGGGAGAGCGTATGTACCTGTAGAAGAATTTCTGAAAATGAAGTTAAAGAATGGAGACTTGAAAGCGTATTTATACCCTCAAGAAGCAGCGATTACCGAGGAAAATAAATCATTGCGCGTGGAACCTAGGGTTATGAGCGGTGTTTGAGGTTCCTCCTAGGAAATGATTCGAAAAAAGGCTACGAAGACAATTAAGGCCTTTCGCCGAGATGAGCCCCTTTTAACTTTTAGCTCGCTCGCCGACTTACACAAGTCGACGAACTGGAGGGGGGGGAACTAACTGTTGATACCGGGTTTGCACCAGACTTGAAGCCCATTTCGGCTAAAGACCCATTTGACTAGATAAGAGGGAGAGAGGCCGCTGAGATGGGCATGAGAGATCAAGCTCGACTCATTCCTGAAGTCCATTTAGTTTAATAACTTAATTAGAGTTTTTCCCATGTAATTCTACTATAAATACCTATGTAATTATTTTTCAAAGGCAATAAGAAAAGAACCCACTAATCAATTGTTTAACCTAATTGTTAAATTTTAATTCAACAACCTTCAATCTTATCTTTCTAAACTACAAATTAAACTCGTTTCTAGTTTGGACCTTTGCAAATACTCAACCCAATGATCAAATATACATAACTAATGGTTATAAAGTTTTTAACGTTGATGCAATTTTCAGAACTCGCTCTTCTTTTATTTATTTATTCTATCTATTAGTTTTAACAACAATGAGCAGTGAAAGATTGAAGAACACATCACACTTTCTACAAATAACAAAACTTTGTTATTTACTTCTCAAAATCTTTACAAGTTGTTTCTGAATACACTTGTAATGTAAGTTATCCTACTGATACACCTACACATTTTTTACATTTTTTCCTTTATCCCTCTGTTCACTCCCCAGACGTCTCACAGCCTCTAAGGAACAGAAAAAACATAAACCAAAATCCCAACAAAAGTGACTAAAAGTGTTAATCTCTATTACACACCTTTTAGACATTTTTCATGTCCTAACAGACACCTCGGTTTTATCCCTTTATCCCTTGTTCTTCCCAGACGTCTCTCACATACTCTCTTGAACAGTTTTTAGAAAAACCATAATCCAATTAAGAACGACTAAAAGTGTTAATCTTTCTTCCACACTTTTAGCCTCTTATATACACGTCATAAACCCTATATGTCCTTTCCTTTTTCTTTTTGATTCAACTTCTTTTTCTTCTACATTTGAGAAATCTCTTTTTCTTCTTTTAACACTTTCCATTTTTGCCTTCAACTCACCGATCGATTCTCTTTAAAATCATATTCCCGCTTCTTTAAAACTTGTCACTCCATATGTTAGTGTTACAACAGTTCTTCTGCATCTACAATATGTGTCACGTTCTAAGACTCGGTCATGTTTCAGTCTCGTGATTCTGTTCAAGCTTCCTGCAGTTTCCCTTGATATGTCTGTGCAACATCATGTAGTTCTGCTCAGGTTTCCAACATCTCGATTTGATATGTCTGTGCAACGTCTTGAAATTTCCTCGAGTTTTCGTTAATTTCCATTTGATCTACTTATGCAAGATCTTGAAGCCTGTTCAAGTTTTTCTCCATCTTCAAATAGAAACACAAAAAATAAAACATACAAACTCGCCCTTATTTTTAAGAATGAATCATTTGTCCTTAACCCTTTTGAAATATTTTTGAAAAATAAACAGAAAACTGGTAAGTTTAAAAAAGGGACCCGTTTAAAAAATAATGGGGCCAGGTATCTTGTGGTCACGTGATATGCATCGCGGAGTTCAAGACTGGAAGCCACGCGCTGAATTAGCATCGAGAGGTCGAAAATATCTCAAATTTACGCGTGTAATCATATGATTTGTTTAAAAAATGAATAGTAGCTAAAAGGAAATGTTAAACAAAAAAAGGAAATAAGTAAATAATAAGCTACTAATGTTAAAATATCTAATTTCTATTTCTTGCTGATTACATTTACCATTTATGGCTACGAAGACCAGAAAGATCCTATAAAACAGGATTAAAAACGGATTTTACAAATCTTCACTAAGAACTTAAAAAAAAACAAATTACTAGCTTTCTTTTTTGGATTCTCTCTCTACAAATGTCTCTCATTCAATAGAATTTTTATTACTTTTCACATATAAACCCAGAATCTCTGTTTTCTTCTCCTTAAAGGTGAAATTTTCAGAAGCCAGAAAAGAAAAAAAAAAAGTAGGCGAAAGAGACGATGGTGGATGAATTAAGAAGAGTGAAGTACACTGAGCACAAGACAGTTACTAGAAAGTACACTAACAAGATCACTGGTCGAGACTCAGAGAGATTGGTTCGAGTTTGTGTAACGGATCGTTACGCCACTGATTCATCAAGCGACGAGGATGAGTTTTTATTCCCTCGAAGACGTGTCAAGAGATTGATTAACGAGATCAGAGTCGAGCCGAGCTCTTCCGGCTGCATCGTATCGGCTCCTCCTCCTCCTCCTTCTCCTCCGCTTCAAAACGTCTCTGTTACCAGCCAAAACCAGAAGAAGTTTCGCGGCGTGAGACAGCGAAAATGGGGAAAATGGGCGGCGGAGATTCGTGATCCAGTTACACGCCGGAGGATCTGGTTAGGTACTTTTTCCACGGCGGAGGAAGCTGCCGTCGTTTACGATAACGCAGCTATTAGTTTTCGTGGGTCTGATGCTCTCACCAATTTTACCGTACCATCAAAATCAGAACCTAAACCGGAGAGTAACATATCGGTTTCGACATCAGAATCAATGGATAACTCTCACTCTGATCATCTCTCATCTCCCAGATCGGTTCTCAATTACCAAACACATGTCTTTGAAGAACCAATCGATTTTCCGGTTAGATCGGTTAAACATGAATTTCCTGAACCGGAACCAATAAGCTGCCATCTCGGAGAAGGTAATAGTAATACCAACGATTCGTTTCCGTTGGACAAACCATTCCTCGACAACTTTTTCATTGAATCATTACCAGACATCTCCATCTTTGATCAATTCATGTCTCCTATTCAATCATCAGAGAATGTTTTCTTCAATGATGTTATGTTAAATTACAACAACACAAGAGAAAGCTGCTCTTCTAATATCAAAGAGATTGGCTCATTATTCAATGATCTCGATGATTCTTTGATATCAGATATGATGGTTGTGTGATAATTTTACCAAGTCCAATATCAGTGAGAAATTTTTGTATGGAGTTTTGGTTTAGTTTACTGTTTTGCTTTAGACTTGTAAAACAGTTTTGCAGATATATCGAGAAAGAATAGCTAATTGGTTTTGTGAATCTTTAACAATTTCTTTTGAGTTGCACTAATTTAAAAATGAGGTGACTTTTTTGATCAGGTATCAATCAATTCAAAAGAAAAATAAAATAGAGATCTGTCAATTCAAAAATTGGATAGGATACTATCCTTTTTTGAATATAAAATTCATAGCTAAAATATAGCTATACTATTAAGGGAAAAATGGAATTTTAATACGGAACTTTCAAAAAGTGTTGAAAAAAATCATGAATTTTTCTCTCTCCTAAAAAAATATCAAACTTTTTTAGGATTTCAATTTAAATAACAAACTTTCATTGACTAGACCAATTAAGTACAACTGTTAAGTTGACTAACGGTTGACTTTTAGTCAACTTAACGGCAGTACTTTATTGG
>OVBE01001251.1:12382-38362 GCA_900406425.1 Iberis pinnata | reverse complement strand
TATGCTGTTAGAGATGAGGTAATCATAATTACCTCTTTGAATGTCCATGAAGACGCCCGTATGGTGTATGAAGCTTGTGTGAAACTTCAAGTGAAGCCACTTCTTTAAGATCTTCTTCCAGATTCTTGATTTTTGTTTCAAGATGTTCAATTCTCTCTAGATCACAAACAGATTGCTCTTTCTCTCAACAACTCTGCAAGAACATGATTCTTGATCATCCAAGTAACTAACATCTACAGTCAAACAAACCGCAGATAGATCTGACTATGTACTTGAATCACTTGTTGTTGTAGATACATTATTAGTCATACTTAGCATCCAAATCATTGCTTTTGTGGATCTTTTGATCTTTACTTTCACTCTTGTTAGATCGCTTAGATTGAACATTGTTAGTTGTTCTTGCCGTCATCATCAAACTCTTCTAACGAAGCCATATAAACAACCTAGAGGAGAGAGGGAGAGAGAGAGAAACAGAGCATGAAGGAGTGAAGGAGAAACAAGGTCGAGGTGAGGAAAGCTTTTGCTCGAGGCTTGTGATCGAGGNTCGAGACGTGTAATCGAGGTAGAAAAGTGCTTGTGCTCGAGGCGTGACCGAGAATTGGTCGAGGTCAAATAGAAGCATGTGATCAAGGCGTACATGCCTTAGGTCGAGGTGANCCGAGGCGTGTAATCGAGGTAGCAAAGTGCTTGTGCTCGAGGCGTGACCGAGAGTTGGTCGAGGTCAAATAGAAGCATGTGATCAAGGCGTACATGCCTTAGGTCGAGGTGATCACGCGACTTGGTGATCGAGGCAGAGACTTGATCGAGGTGGCTGAAGCAGCCAGGTCGAGGCAGACGTGCGCTGGAGATCGAGGTGGGTGAAGTGCAGCTTAGGCTGAAATGTTCGAGGCATGGAAATATGGTAGAGGCCAAAGATCGAGGCATCTAGCTTGGTGGTCGAGCCAAGATGCAAGGTGATCGAGCCGGGTGGTGTTTGGTCAAGGCGAACATGAAGCTATTGGTCGAGGCAACATATGCGGCTTGATCATGACTTTTATGTGGCTCGATGACATTTTGTTGCGTCTAAGTTTTGGTCGAGCCTTTCACTTCTTTTTCCTCAATCAAGTTGATGTTTCGAAAATTCCAAAATGCTCTGAAAATTCCCTAAGTACCTACAATATCTCCAAAATTCATATGTATGCGAATTCTAATGCAAACCTACCTAAAAATGGAAACTTACTAAGAAAGATCTATGAATGCAACATATTTGCAACTAAAGAACCCTAAAATGATGGTGAATGTCATCTCAAAACCACTAAAATGCAGAGACATCATTAAACCTTTTGATAAACTCGGCTAGGGCTATATTGATATCATATTTCACAAACTGGGCTTTGCATATGAATGTTGTAGGTGGATTAGACTATGCATTGAGACAAATTCCTACTCTCTCTTGATAAATGGTGCATCAGTAGGGAATTTTGCACCATCAAGGGTATATGCCAAGATGATCCCCTTTCCCCATACATATATATATTATGCACAGAAGGATTATCATTTCTTATACTACAATAAGTGAGTCAGCGTAATCTGCATGGTTTTAAAGTTAGTGGAAATGGTCTTGCCATTTCCAATTTGTTGTTTGCTAATGATTCATTGTTATTCCGCAAAGAATATGTTCCTCAAGCAACAAGCTTGATGAGCTTACTATCGCAATATGGGCATTTCTTAGGAAAAGAAGTTAATCTGCATAAGTTAGCCATTACTTTCAATAAACATTGCCCACCGATATGAAGCAAAGAATTAAGGATATTACAGGAATTCATAAGAATGGGGGATGCAAAAAATATCTTGGACTTTCTAAGGTTCCAAGGCGAAATAAATCAACGCTTTTTCAGTCTATCAATCAGAGAGTTCAACGTAGAATGGAGAATTGGTCCACTAAATTTCTCTCTGCTGCAGGAAGGGAAGTTTTTCTCGGGGCTATAACTACTGCTTTACCATCATATGCAATGTCCTGTTTCCTTCTACATGTCAAGCTTACAGATGAAATTACAAGAATGATGTGAAAGTTCTAGTGGTCCTCATCAATGGATAGACATAAGGTTAATTGGGTCAGATGGACAAAAAAAAATTACTCAACCAAAGAAGTCTGGTGGCATTGGTTTCATAGATTTCAGGGACTTCAATCTAGCTCTTGTTGCAAGTCAAAGTTGGAGACTTTTGTCCCAACTATATTCTCTATTAGGCCGAATTTTTAAAGTTAAATACTATCCTCGCTCTACTTTAACAGAGGCATCACTCAAATATCTTCCAAGTTATGCATGGAGAAGTATTTTTCAAGGCACTCAACTACTCAAGCAAGACATTTTTTGGACAACATGCAATGGAAATATTATCAAGATTTAGAAAGATAAGTGGATACCTGACCCTAGTCATTATATGGCTAAAATTGTCAATCCATAAATGGATCTAAATTTAATAGTTTGCCATTTGTTTAATGAAATGGGTACAAGGTGAGATGTCAACTAGCTTACACATTACTTGATCCCTGAAGATGCACTTGTTGTCCTACGAATAAGGCCTTCTCTCTTTGGTTTTGGAGATCGAGTAAATTGGTCATACACAAAAGATGGAGTCTATAGTGTGCGTTCGTGCTACCATTTTGCACATTCCCATAGAATTTAGGAGTCAAGTCATATATTCCTATTTATTAGAAAATTTGGCAGCTTCATTTTCACCAAAGATTCAATGTTTTATTTTGAAAATGGCCCAAAATGGATTGACAGTGAATAATGAATTGACCAAGAGGGGTTTACAAATGCATCTTTGATGCTAACTTTGTGGAGATGATATTGAGGATGTAAATCATTTATTTTTTTTAAGTGTAGGATTGCACAAGAAATTTGGACTTTGACCCCGTTTATCAGAGACCACAATATTGCCTTTGGGGATGAGACAGTGGAAAACTTGAAATTTACACTTTTATTGAAGTTGCATGGATCTGTACAATCTGATCAAACATCATGTTTGGCCCATTTTCTATTATGGAGAATTTGTAGACAATACAATGATCTTGTCTTTCAGAAAAAAAAATGGGCAATAGCAGAAGTGATTTCAAAAGCAATTACAGATATACGGATGTGGGTGCAAAAAGATAACAACGAACCATAGCAGAAAATGCAGCAAATGAGATTACAGCACGAGACAGAAGAAATAAATTTATTTTATGCGGTTGGGAGTGGATTGGAATGCTTTACGGATGCCTCATAAGTGTCTCTTACTGAGCCTTTAAGAATTGGCCGAATTATTTGCTCCCAGGGGTGCCAAATTGCTAAAGGATTGGGCTCCACTCCACCAAAATATTCTCCATTAGAAGCTGAATTACCGGCAATTAGACAAGCCATGTTGTCTTTATGCTCTTTGAATTTTACATGATGCCATCTAAGAACTGATTGTAAGCAAGTGTCATTTACATATCTACTCTTTCCTCGACTCAGGCACAATGTAGATCTCAAATATCTAATCTCAAGAACATATCTACTTACCTATCGGATATTAGTACTTAGGTGCTTCTAGTGACCTAGCTTATGTATCTTTTGTACACAAACATCTAAATATCTTTACATATGCGTTAGCTTCTTATGCAAGCTGTACTAACCACCCTCTTGTTGCAACACTTATATAATTATATTATATTAATGGTTTGATGAAAAAAAAAGTTGTATAACATCAATACTATTACTATCAATTCATAAATTATTCCCTTTGAATTATTACACTAAGATGATGTTGTAGAAAAATATTATTACACTAAGTAGTGACTAAGTCAACATAATTATACGAACTAAATTATGGTTATGATTGATAATATGGGATATCAAAATTTAGTAGCAGCATATTCTAACTTTTTTTTTGCAGCATATTGTAATTCAATATGCAAATTAGAAAATTTGTAAGACATTAACCATTACAGATTCTATTAATATTTATATAGAGAGATGCTCTCCGCTCTCTGTCATCTCTCTGCCTTCTCTCTACTGTTTTGAAAGTCGACTTGCTTTTTTCACCATTGGCGTCCGGCCTTTCGCCGGCGCCCGACACCGTTTTTTCTCTTTTTGGTTTTTGGCGGCACCCTTCTCCTTTGTTTGAAGCTTTTAGAACTTCCTCGGCGATTCTCGGTCCTCTCACCATTTCTTGTTTCTCTTTTGATGATCGGCTTCCCGGCTTGCATGTTGTTCCGGCATGTAGATCGGCGGGTTACTTGGTCTTGCTGACTATTTCCCATCTTTTGAAGTGGGATTTATGGAGGAAGCGAGATTTCTATCGTCTGAGATTAGGGCCATGGATGGCTTTGAAATCGGGAATCGCTGTAGTAGTTTGGCTAAAGGAGCTTCATTTGGTGACTCTTAATTTCTCTTGCTGGCGTTCCTATGTCACTGAAATTTGGTTTCTGAGACTTTCTGCTCTATCTGTTCGCAGATCCAGTTGTCTCATCTTCTTGATTGCTGATTTCTTTGTTTGGAATCAGTTCTTTTCGAAGCGAGATCTCTGTTCTGTTGCAGATGATCTAGACCGGATATGGAAATCTAGTTTTGGTGCATGGTCGGTGGAATATCAGGATTTTGCCAGTGTTGCTCGACGAAGGAAATCGGACATGAAGACCCGGTTCACAGGTGACGATTCCGGTGACCCCTCTGGCAACTGAATTCACGTCTATCTGATTGATGGGCTCTTCTTTTGCGTTTGGGCCCAATGCTAGGATTCGGGCTGCCTTTTTTTGGATGTGCATATGGGCCCAAACATTATATTATTATGTTAATTTTCTTTTTTTTATTTGTTGTAGTTTTTGGTTTTTTGGTTATCATTGTCGTCTTTATATTATTATTAGGTGGGATAGAACAAATCTACGTGGGTGCAACTCTAGTACTCCTGTCCCGTTTCGGTACTATACCGATTACTCGGGTTATTATGGGTTTGTTGCGGTCTAGAAATGTTGTTTTTTTCTAGTGTCCGTGGTCCTTCGGGACTTCGTCCTTCGGGATTTGTTAGTCTCCTTTTAAGAGTCGTTATTTCCTCTCATTTTGAGAGCATTTACCCAGTATGAGTTTGTATTTTCCCTCTGGTGGGATCTTTTGTACCCCTTGTGGGTTTGTTTTTTTCTTAGTCTAATATAATATATTGGCGACAAAAAAAAATATATATATATAGGGAGATTGTAGAATAGAGAACAAGTTCAGGGTCTTTATTGCAAAAACCTTAGAATCCAAGCCACAAGAGAAGAGAAGGAAGCAAGAAGAAAGTGATTCTCTTCGATAGAGAAGAAGAGAAAGTTTCAGACTTTTGTACAAGATGGAAGTTCCAACCTCTGAAGAAATACTTCAGTTTATGAGCTCTTGTCTCTCTCAAATCAAATGGCGACTTAAATCCACTTCCAAACGCCGCCTCGAAATAGGTTTCTTTCTTCCTCTGTCACGAGCTCATCGACTAATTCGATACTCGTTATTCAATTTGGGAGTTTGGATTTCCCCTCTCTCTCTCTCTCTGATACTCTGTGATTTACAGTTTCTACAGAATGTTGTTTGTGTCTCAATCTAGATTCAATTGATGCTAAATGATTGCTTTTTTTCGATATCTCAATATGTGTTCTCAGATTTAGCTAAATCACCAGTAAAAATTTGAACTTTAGCATCATAGATCGTTCCTTTATCAAAATTAGAGTCTATAAGCTTGAGTATTTAAGCGATGCTAAAATAGGTTTCTCGGATCAGATGTTCTTGCATTGTGCACTGGCATGAGACCTGTTGTAATGATTGATTATGGTGGAAAGATGCCTGAGCTACAAGATCGGTTACTTTCACTTCTTAAGCTTCTCCATGAGGTTAAACTCTAGTTCTTAATCAAGAACATTAGTATTTGAGTATGTGTCGGTGGCTGAGCCACTTATTTGATTCCTGCTTGTGTCTTCTGTGTTGGTACTTCTCTAGGGCTTACCAGTTTTTAATGATCTGAAAGTTATGGTTATAGAAGATATGATTTACCTCATAAATATAAGAAGGCTGCCTAAGTTTGTAAGTTCCAGTTTGAATTCAGAAACCGAATTGTTCTTCGTGGACTTGGAACAAGATCCTCCAAAGGTTAGCTTCAATGGGTTTCTCTTTTCATGTTCCATACCCAAATGGATTGATATCAATCTTGCTTTTGTTTGTTTAAGATGGTAGAACATAGCAGAGAAAGCAATCTAGGGATGCAGCTTATATCAATTCAGAAGCTATTCTCTTTGACATTTCCTTTAGATAGCCACAAAAATGATACTACTACATCACTTGATGAAGCCAACTCTTCTCAGTCTTCTTTATGCATTGATCTTAGTTGTTGTTTACAAAACACTAAGGTTACAATCCCAACCTTAAATGGGTAATCTTCGATCCAAACTCTACAATCATATCTGTGAAGTTTGGTATTTGGTGTTTAATCTTATATGTTGCAGATGGCTCCTGGACTATCCGGTTGTGTATTTATTCGGCACAGATCATATAGAAGATGCAATTTACAACCTCTCAACCAAATCACTCCGCATCTACAAAGTTTTAGTACAAAGGTTTGATATTATTATATATAACTTCAGCTTCTGATCATTGTTGTGATGTCTAATTCAAAGACTTTGCAGGAACAGTACAGCCGGTGACTCTCCTTTAGAAGAGTTAACAAGGTAAACATTGATGCCTAAACAACAATGTATCTGGGAAAATGACTAAGTGTGCTTTGGTTATAAACTCGCAGTTTTTCGGTTCCATATGATTTGAGTATGGGAGGTAGTAAAGAAGTATGGGCTGAAGCATTTCTTGAGAGGATGTATTCAAGGTTTGAAGAATGCAAACACATATGGATATCATTAGATTTGCAAGTTTCTGAATGTTACCCTCAAGCAATTGTTCTTTAAATCACTAAATCTTGTAATGAAATGAACCAAAAAAAAAAAAACAGAAACTTATTCATAACAGCGTAGATTGGTTCCACAAGAAAACAAAAACAAAACCAAAAACCAAAGAAAAGTCGAGACTTTGTGTAGATCAGTTTCCTTTCAAGAGAGTTTGAACTTCAGATTCTGTAGGAAGAGCTGGAATTGCTCCTTTCTTTGTAGTTGTAATAGCACCACAAGCATTAGCAAATCTAAGCACTTCTCTTAAACGAGCTTCGTCCTGTAGTTAAAAGACATAAAAAACAGAGTCAAGAACTGAAACAAAAGATTCGAATATTGCAGAGTATCTTTACCTCAAGAACAGCACGATCATCAACAATCTTGCAAAGTAAGGCACCAACATATGAATCACCAGCACCAGTTGTATCAACTGCATTCACATGGAAAGGATCTACAGATCCACGGAAGCTCTTGGTGTAATATCTACAACCTTTGTCACCTAATGTGACCAAGAGAAGTTTCAGATTAGAATGCCACAGAGACAAAGCTGTCTTATCATCAACTTTATCAGATCCAGTCAAGAACATAAGCTCTTCGTCGCTAACTTTGATCAATTCAGCTTTGTCCCAAATGCTTAGAATCTGCTTCTGAGCTTCTTCCTTGGAAGGCCAAAGAGGTAGTCTCAAGTTCGGGTCATACGACAGTAATGCACCAGCTTCTTTAGCCACCTCCATAGCCTTTAAATGAGCTGATCTACATGGCTCAACGATCAAACTTATTGATCCATAGTGAAACACCTTAGCCTGTAAAAATAAACAAAAACAGAGTATTTCGTTACCCTAACTTTAACTTCACGTTAGGTTTAACAAATAGTGGGACCCATCAAGATTTGCCAGCGTGTCGTATAATTAATTAAATTAATTAAAAGTCAAAAATAACGTACAGATCTGATGAGATCGAGATTAAGCTCATCAGGACGGAGGAGCATATCGGCGCTAGGGTTCCGGTAAAACATGAATTCACGTTCTCCGTCAGATCTTAAAGTGACGAAAGCGAGTGCGGTTCTTGCTCCGGTATCGAAATTGATTCCTTCGGCGGAGACACCATTCTTTTTCAAGATTCCGGCAAGCATGTGACCAAACTCGTCGTCACCAAGTTTTCCGACGAAAGCAGAACGACCACCGAGACGAGAAATGGCAATCGCGACGTTAGCAGGTGCACCACCAGGGGCTTTGATGAAGCCAGGAGCTTCGGCGAGGGATACACCGGAGACGGTGGGAACAAAGTCGATTAGCATCTCGCCGAAGCTTACGATCAAGCTTTTCTCACCGTTGGATGTAGCCATTTTGTTTAATCGGACGGTTTGTAGTGAATAGTAAAGGAGTGTGAGATTGTATTATATTATTATGGATAAAGAGACTGAAGGGTTTATATAGAAGAATTAGAGAGAGAGAGATAATCGTTATTAATTAGGATAATTACAGAATTAATAGAGATAGTAATATTTCATTGGTCTAATTAAGTAATTATGTTATGATTTTGACCGGATTTTTTGCTTGTTAAAGGGGTCCCATGTGACGTATTTTGCAAGGTTTAATTATCAAGGAGTCATTATCCGTTTGTTAGATAAAGATATCTACTCTTTTTTCAAATCTTTATATTATTTCAATTCATTTCCGATAATACAATTGTTTATTATCTCATGTATATCTATTAAATAAATTAACAAATTTTTTTTAGTGGATTCTTTATGATGTTTGGAAATAGTAGTAAGTTATCAACACTAAATGATATTCTATTTCCCAGGAAACAAATATTTATATATTTACCATTAGTTAAAAATATCATTCCATCTATAAATATTTATTACTTGAAAAAGTTAAAAGAATTATATAAATTAAATCTTATCTCATTTTTAAAATCAGAAAATCTCATTCATATGGTGTTTTTATTTAATATATTTAGAAGAGATAATTTCCACAATTATCGAAAATGAAGGCAATTTTTTAAATAATCGAAACTAAAAAGGGGATCAAAAAGTTTTCACCAAGAATGAATAAGACCCTAATCATTCTGTTTTTTTTTTTTTTAAAGACTAATCATTCTTGTTTCGGAACATCATAATTATTAGGATGACTTTTGTTTTCAATAATACAACTGTCGATTATCTCATGTAAATCTACTAAAAAGAGTTTACGTGAGATTTTTTGTGATTTTTGGAAATAGGATTGATTTATATGATCATTCTTTTATTTATGGGAGACTTATCAACATTAAATGATTTTCTATTTCCAAAGTAATAAATATTTACAAGTAAATAATATTCTTGGGAAATAGAAAATCATTTAGTGTTGATAGATACCACATAAATAAAAGGATTATTTAAATTCAAAATTTATCTCATTTCAAAAGTCACAAAAAATTCACTCATTATTTTAGTAGATTTTAAAGAGATAATATCGACAAAATGATGTATTATCGAAAATGAGATAATCTGAATCAATAAGAGAATTAAAATGTTTTTCCTCTAACAACGAATAAGATCTTCATCAACCTTGCCAGAATCTTCAAGTGAATTTCATCAATAGCACACAAACAAAACATGTTTAAAGCACTAATCACTAATCATTCTAACTTATATATAACCCAATTGAATCTTGCTATACACAACAAACAACAAAGATAGTGGTTTAGTGCGCAGTAGTATAAGGATTACTTCTTTTGTGTGATCGATCTTCAAACTCTCACTAGTAGAAATATATATAATCGCATGGAACAAAGGTTCGAAATTCTCAAATATGTAAAAATAATAAAAGAGAATATCTCATATAAACCTTGCTAACATTACAACATATTTGTTGATATATATCTAATTTGTAAATTCAGAATCCGATGAGACTTTTGCTTAAGCTTCGACTAGTAAAGATTCAACTAGAAAAGAATAACAAGTGATAGATGAAGTAAAATATGTACACATCATTAATGAATCTTTTGTAAAATAGTGTTTATACTTAAGATCTCAAAATTCATATAGATCTAAGTACGAAAAAATCGCAGTCGATCTGTGAACAAGAATTATACACAAACAAATTAATCTGCTATAGAAACAGATTCCTCTAACTAGTTTTTTTTTAATATATTTTTTTTTTTTTATAACTAGGTGTAATCTAGTTGTTACGAGTGCTTTGGATGAAATAACAAACTCCATCGAATATATCCACCACAAAAGATGTGGTGGTTGTTGGAACTTTATTTTTAATAATGACTAACTATCAATTTTTCAGTGAATATTCTAGCAACGTTATTGTCCAAAATTAACGGATTATGAGCCTATTGAAAAACTTGTAGCTTAGGCTACAAAATGGACTATTCATGTGTTAAAACTAAAGTCATATTGAATGAGAAATGTAAGGTCAAAGTATGGTGATTGAGATTGGAAAAAATCAACATATTCATTTAAATAACCCGAACCGGATCAATTAAATGTTATGCGAACCAATTTAATTTAATTGAACAGTTGTGATTGTTCAATTTTCGGCTATTTTAAACCATCTTCTTCATTGCTTTGAAAATGTTCTCATGTAGCAATAGATCAGAGAAAACAAAATCTCTTACGAACATAAACTTCAAGTCTCTTCAATTTGGTCTTCAAACGTTGATACTACATCCATCGATCCGTCACGGTAAGTGTCTTGAGATTTTACGCACTAATTACGTTCGTAGTAAATCAGATTTTCGGTGTGGTAATCAGATTTTGTAAATCAGATTTTCAGTGTGGTAATCAGATTTTGATAACGGTTTTATCCTGGGATCCAAAGTCGTTTATAACCGTCGCACTACGGGCGATTTATTGGATTAACGAAAGAGTTTAAATTCTCGACTCTGTTTGTTCTCTTATCGTTTTTAATTATTGTTCTTAATTCGTATTTGCGCTTCTTCATAGTTTTGCTCAATTCGGCTTATACGACTTTAACAATCTTAATCCAATAAATCCGTCTTTACGTTTTACGTTAAATCGGATTGAGTTTTACAAACGTGACAGTTCGAGTTTCTTCACAAATTTCTCCACTTTTAAGAAACTCGTTTCTTAGGTTCTGTGAAATTGGGTTTGTTGCAGTTTAAGAACTGGATTTGTCCTTGTTGTTTATTTAATTTTTGAAATCCAATTACGTTTATGAAAATTGCCTTCAACACTTCGGTTTACAGAGTTCGATTTGATCTGTGTCGTTTTCAGAAATTTGTTTACAAATTCGTTTATTATACGGTTTGCTAAAGATTTAGTTTCAGAAAAGTGAAACTATCTTCTTGGGAAAAAAAACCTATCTTCTCGGTTTACAAATTTCGATTTCAAATATCATTTATGGTCTGTTTCTTACGATTTAGAATTTTCGATTCTAATCATTTACGAAACTGTTTCTCGCTTTATCGGATTGAGATTATTTTGATTCTCATTCATTTTTACCGATTTCGCTTTATCTTATGAAACCAAAAACATGTTCTGCTTTTTTGTTTCGTTTCTGTTTCAATTATCGTTTCTGATAATTTACGAATATGTATTCGTTTTATATTTCGTTTCTGAAATTTTAATTTCAGATTACGAATTTGTTTTGTAATTCGTTTAAGTTTTTGATCTTGTTGTTTACCGTTTTGAGAAATTTTGATTACAAAATTCGATTTTATTACCTTCAACAGAGACGAGTCTAAAGGCACGATTGGTATAGCAGTAAAGAGAAGAATGTGCAGCTGAAATAGGAGCTGAGAGCGGGAGCTGAGAGCGAAAGCTGAGAGCGAAAGCTGAAAGCAGAAGCTGAGAGCTATTTTTTCCAAAAATATAAAACTAATGCATTTTATTTATAAAAATTATTAAAGAGTTTGAAAAAAAATAAGAGTTAAAAAATCTATCTACGAGTGCTCCAAATGTGATTTGCAATGTTGTTTCTGATACCCGCCATATATGCATCACCTGTAGGCACGTAATCTCTTCTTTGTGGTTCTTCATCGTCATCAGAATCTGAGAAACCAAACACTTCATTCTCCATTTGTTCGTACTCTTAAAAATATATGTCGGTATTTCTTGATCTTCAGATGAAATTATGTAATGCCATCGTTGCTACAACAATTTTGGAATGCGTTTGTAGATCATAATGTGCTGGATTTCTGATAATAGCAAATTTTCCCTTCCACACTCCAAAAGTTCGCTCTATCACAGAACGCAATGCCGAATGACACTTATTAAACTTTTCATTCTCATTAGTAGGTGGTCTTCCTCACCATTGATGTTGATGATATCTGGTTCCACGATATGGAGCAAAGTATCCTTTTCTGTTAGGATATCCTGAATCAACGAGAAAATATTTTCCTTCGGGTAGAGTAGGAAAATATTCTTCGCTTTGTGCACCATGTGTTAATATCTTTGAATCATGTGCTCTTTCTGGCGTCCCCACATATGTGTATATAAACTCTATATTGAAGTTACAAATCGCAAGTACGTTCATTGTAGGATGTTGCTTCCGTAAGTCCCAAAACTTCTCTTTTTTATCACTCCCAACTCGAAATGACACATATGTGCCATCAAGAGCTCCGACGCAACCACTGAAGAAAGGATAATATCTTCTATCAGAAGAAAAAATGAGGCTTACTTGTTGAAGTTTATTTTCTCCAGGATTTATAGTTTCTTAAACCATACGAACAATCACATCCAAAACTTCATGAAACTTTCTATTCATTGTCTCTTGATTGCGTTGATAATGTGTTGCAATGGTTCGCTGAACTTCATCATGTGAAACAATCTCAAGAAACATTGCAACAACCTCTTCTAACCCACATTCACGTGATTCTTGCAGTCCATAATCATTTTTTAAATTATGACACAAACGTCGAAAAGTTTCTTGATGCATCCGCAGAGTTTCATAGCATTCTTGATCATGTCCGCAAATCATTTGCATAGTATGACGCCATCCACGACCTCGATCAGTTCTCATCAATTTTGTATCACGAGTCGGATCCATATATTCATTCTCGATCAGCAGAATAAGTACTTGAAATAAAGTTTGGTTGTACCGAAATATTAGTTCCTGAAAAATATAAAAAGTTATAATTATAATTAGAAACATCGTTTTTAGAAGAAGAAAACATAAAATATTAAACAAGAGCCATAAAAAATATAGAATTCATTTTTATAGATCATGTGTACGTTTGTCAACAAATTTTAGCTTTTAATTTTTTTTAAAATGATTAATATTTTATTATTTTCTAAAAAAAATAAACCATAATAAAAACACCACTAAACTACTAAATTAAGAAGTAGCTATTATTAGAATCTAAGAATGAAAAAATTATTTTAAAAAATCTTATTTTAATTATGATCATAATTAAATGCTCCCCAATTAACTTTTCCCGTTTTTCGCTCGAGAAATTTTATCTTTTTCGCCTCATTTGGTAATGACATGAAGATCTGACAACCGCTCTCATCTGATGCAAGGTAGTCTATCGTAGCCCAATACAATTCGCTGTCATGGTCTAAAGTAGTTATCTTAAGCAACTCCTTCATACACGATGCACAACTGAACGACTTTAAAGATTCAAATGTTTCGCGACCTCCTTTTCCAAAATTGTTCCTTGATCTTCAATTGCGGTTGTGAGACGGTCCCATTTATCAGTATCACTTTTTTTATTGGAAGATCCCACTTTGCCTTTACCACGTGAAGCCGGTTTTCTAATCGGCTCAAATGGTTCCACATCTTAATCAGATTCCACTACTTTTGGAAATGAATTTAGCGAATCATCAGAAACATTTTTAGGACCTTTTCGAGGTTTCCATCCCTTATTTACTGAAACTGTAACTCGAGCGTAAAGACGATCAAGTAAGGGAATATCTCGTAGAGGATTTGTTCGTAACCTAGATGCTTGGGGACAACTCTACAATATAAAAATAAAAATAAAAAATAAATATAAATAACTAAAAAAAACTTTAAAAAACTATAAAATAGCTTAAAAGTAATACGTTGAAAATTACTGACCCTTAGTTCATTCCACCAATCTGCTGACATATCGAGCTCTCCAAAGTTATTAAAACCCAATCTAGTGGCGTTTTGTATGATGTTTTTGTAAAGCGTATATTGTTTTTTCAAATAGTCTAGCCGAGATTTGAATTTAAGCCACGCAAAATCCAAACCAAAATTTTTCAAAAATTCAGCCCGAACACTTTGTCTACCATCAAGACATGTACCCTTCCAATGACCTTTATCCTTTTGGTTATTGCATAATTGAAAAAATCCATGACTCATTTCATAAGTCTAATGAAATTTTCGCTAAACATTACATGCATAAAAATATATCAAATCTACGAATAAAATTTGTATAAAAATGAAAGCAAGGAATAAATTTTTAAAAAACAACATTTTTACAGAGAAAAATTTACCTCGCATGAAGGTTGTGAAGAAATTTGACTGGAATTAGCCATTGATAATCTACATTTTGTATATAAAAATATATATATTATATACTACTACAGTGATCAAAGCGAAAAACTTTAGCTTTCACAAAAAAATCTTTCAATAATTATATATATATATATATATATATATATAAGGAGATAGATATATGATATATATTTATATACAAAAAATTAAATTAATTTTATTTAAATATGATAGTAGCAATATGATATTCAATATGTGAACAAAATTTATAAACGATTGCATATAATACATTACGACAATTTTTTTCAACAAAATTTAAATATGTTAGTAGCAATATAAAATCCAATTTCAGAGTTTCATAGACCAAGTACATAAAATATTAACGATGACCAAGTACATAAAACATTTTCACACCTTTTTTCTTCTATATATAAAAAGATATATTTTTTTAATCTCCCTCTAAAATGGAACGATGTTCACGTTTGCAAATGTTTATTTATATATCACTTTGAATCATTGAATCTTATACACAAAGTTATATCTTACTATAAAAATGCAAAAGCACATTTCTTGTGCTTCAAGAATCATATTATTTCTGCCAAGAACAATAATATCAAACAACAAAGGGAAACAAAACTTACATGGTTAAGGTTTTTTGATTTATGAAGAAGTGATAATGAAAAAAGAAAGAATTATGAATTTATAAGATTTTTTTATTCTAAAATATTTTAAAATAAAATTTGTTATTGTTATTTTGAATTTAAATTATAGTATATTCTATTTTGATTCAAGTTAAAAAGATTTTGTTTTAGATATTTTTTTAGTGATATTTTTAAAACTAAAGATCAACGTAAAAAATGTACAGACCAATCACAAAAGAAATATTGTAATTATTATCTTATATTTTAACAAAAAAGACTCAACGTAGAAAAAAAGAAACAAACTCTTGCTAATTGAGTGGTATGATAAAGTAGTATTAAACAGTTATTTAGAAGTCTTTCACACGTGTGAGAAATTCTTTGATGGGCGTTGGATAAGCGCTGATATCACGCAACGCTTGATTAAACGTGGAAGTCAAATACAGTTTAAGTCAAATACGTTTCTTACGATTTTGATTGCTTTTTCGTTTCTGATAGTTTACGAAACCGTATTCATCTTCTAATCAGATTTGATCATTGTTTTCATTTTCAATATACAAATCAGAACAAGTTCGCGATTCGAGATTCGATTCATCGTTTCCGCGAAACATTTATGATTTTTATTACGTTTTTGCTACGCAAACGCATTTGTGCGATTCTGCGAAATTTTACGTTACAGTTTATAATACTAAATCGGTTCACTAATAACGTTGCTTTTTTAACAGAAATGGCAATCGATACTGATGACGTTGATGTGATTGAAACGCATCAAACCGACGGTTCGAAAACGGACTCGGGTCACAGTCAAACTTCTACTCCACATATTGAGACTGTAACCCGAGACTTACTCGGAGTTCGTATACAAGGCTCAACCGTACCACAAGAACCGTTTCTGACTCACTTACCCAATGCGATGGCGCAAGAGTTAATTTCTGACAAGTTCGACGGCAAGAACTTTAAGATGTGGCAAAAGAAGATGCTCTTCTACATAAGCAACATGGACTGTTAGAAATTTCTCAAGGAGGATCCGCCGATTGTTCCATTCGGAAACAAGGATCCACAACTTCTTGCTGCGATTGATGCATGGAAGCATGCAGACTTTGTGTGTCGAAAACATATTAATTTCATTCTCCTTGTTGTCACCAACTGCACCTACTATCTTTCCTTGGTCTTGCATACCTTGTTTCTCACCCAGCTCACCAAAACAGTTATAAGTTACTAGTAGTTGCTTAACTGCATCAATCACCTTCATCGTTCCACCTACCCCTTGAGAAACCTCTCCATATTTCTCCACCATAGGCTTAATAAGATCACGTCCCTTCTCTCCTCGATTAACATCTCTTCTCACAAGTACAAAACCATTATCCATGGCCGTGTTAGAATCAGTCTCCATTGGTTTCTTTAGAAGCAGCAAATTTGCAATTTTCTCAACTATATCACGAAGGCGTGCTTGCGCCAGATGACCATAAATACCACATCTTGGACATATATTAACTAATCCTTCATATGATACAAAGTATTTCTCACTATTAATTAATATTGTCCCCTTCAACGACTTTACTAGATCCACTTCTACACACACTCTAGCAAAACGAGCCCGTTCAAGTTGTAAATTCGTAAGATAAACCTTTAAAGGTTTTCATAAACCTTTTGCAATAGCTTTCAATATCGCCTGGTGATAGATGTTAACATGAATGTTCATTAATCTCACTCACACAGGTGTGGTGACGATATCATCACGTAACAGATCAAAGCTCTGAAACCAATTTTGCACCATCAAGTAACTTCCAAACGCTTTCCACATGCCTCTTGTTAGGGCTGATAGGTTCTCCTCTTCGTCCTCAAATATGACCAGAACAAATTATGTGAAAGATCCATACATACATGCCCAACTTTGGTCGTCATAACTCACGTAACTTCTTCGTCAAGATTCAATAGGAACACTTCGCCCAAGCAATTTTACGATCATACACTTCTTCCATATCGCATTCATGGCTGTCAACCCCTCTTCTCCAATTGTTATCTCTAGTTCCCCTTCTTCATCATTTGGAAAGCAACATTTTACCCTCTCATCAATAAATACATCATTAACAACATTCGATGGATTTGGTAATCCACCTCCACCTTTGCTCGACATCATCTGTGCATATGAGACTCTTTTGTCCGGTGATTTTCCTGACGGACGACTCTTTTCCGATACGTCGAGCATCGATATATATTGCACCGGTAAAACTTTAGCTGTCTCCAAAACACTAGCTCTCTCCGTCTAGGTCTAAGACAATTTGTCAAGCTTTTGTTTAATTTATGTTTTATGAATTTAACTATTTAGAGTAAACTTTTTAATTTAACTGTTTAATTTAACTATTATATGTTATATCGTTTTTTATCTATAATTTAGTAGTTGGAGCGGTTCTTTATATATATTTTTTGAGGTTTAACTATTTGATGTAATCTATTAATTAGTTGATATTTTCTTTTTCGTGCCATATATCACTTTGATATAACACCATAAATATCATTTTGTGTTTATTTTTCAATAAGAATGTGATTATATAATTGTTTTCTATAGAAATTGTTCACCATATAATCCCCCATAAACAACTGTTTTCAGTTTTCGATTTTGTATTCCACTTTATTGGATGAAAAAAGATTTCCAGACCGGTTTGGACTCCAACCGGCTGAACTAACCAGATTGGTACGAAAACTAAAGGTGGTAAGAAAATGTATTAATATAAGGATGATTCCGAAAATAAAGTTAGCTTAGGGGTCGATTTGTACAATTACGAAAAGTAGTGAGATTCTAAAAGGTGTCTAAACGAAAAAAGAAAGCGAAAACGAGAAATTATCAGAGGCGGAGAAGCGCACCGGAGGAACCATAGAGTCGATCAACCTAAAGCTTAGATGAACGGTGAGTTTGACTTTTCCACAAAATTAGCCCAATCATATCTAGCCACGTCATAGGTTACTGCGTCCCTATAGTCCATACCCTGAACCAGCACCTTCTCTGTCTCTCCCCCAATCGAAAAACCTAATTCGATCATCGCCGCTTCCGACTTACATCTACCGGCGGCGAGCTTTCCGGAAAAACTTTCACAGTAAGATTGTTTAATCCTTCCCAAGCTATTGAAAATTGGGTTAAGGTTTGAATTTGGATTTAATCGGTGTCTCCGCGAGAGAAGTTAAAAAGTCTCGAACTTTCGAAACTATTGAAAACCTAATTTGATAATCTGCAAAAATCTCCTGTCTTTTCTTCACAAGTATTGCTAAAGTCTACGTAAAAAGTGAATCTTGAATTAGATTCGTTCTCAATTAAAGGGTTCCATTGAAGCTGTATAGTGTAATGTTGAGAGCTTGTAGTTAAGCTTTGTCCTCATATATTGAATTAGATAATGAAGAACTATAGATTCATTCTCAAAGAAAGGTTCCATTGAAGCTATGTAGTGTAATATTGAGTTTGTAGTTGAGCTATATGGATTGAATCATGTAGCTCTCTTCTTGGTTGATATTTGATGTGTTAAGCAGAGTTTTTGTCTGATGATACTAACTAGTGACTACTCTTTGTGCAATTTTTGTTTATCTTTGTGAATCACCACTCTTTTGATTACAGTGGATTACAGAACTGATAATGGTGTATCTGCGGGGATAATGATGGGTCTACCAGTTGAGCTAGAGGTTACAACAGTGGAGAATCATAACGAAATAGGCGAAAGCTCTAGTCATCAAGCAATAATTGATCAAGAAGATGAGAATCATAATGAGACTGGTGAAAATTCTGGTGATCAAGATGAGAAGGTAGATCCAAGTTCTATTCCTTTAGGAGTTCCAGGTATGGAGGAAGTTCAAGGAGATGAGCTTTATGTAGGTCAAGAGTTTGAATCTGAAGCAGCTGCACACGGGTTTTATAACGCGTATGCTACAAAAGTAGGATTTGTTATTCGTGTTAGCAAACTATCAAGATCAAGACATGATGGATCACCTATAGGTAGACAACTTGTTTGTAACAAGGAAGGTTATAGACTACCTAGTAAGCGCGATAAGGTTATTAGACAAAGGACTGAAACAAGAGTTGGATGTAGAGCAATGATCTTGATTAGAAAAGAAAATTCTGGTAAATGGGTTGTTACAAAGTTTGTCAAGGAGCATAATCATCCTTTGATGCCTGGAAAAGTTCGAAGAGGTTGCATCTATGATCAATATCCGGTTAGTTATCGCTCTTTTAGTCGATCAGAATTCGTTCTTGTTACCATTGATGATCAAAGAAACATAAACTGATGTTTCTTGGTTAGATGGTTAATATATATGCTTGTGGTACTTATGATTTAGTTGCTATAGGGATTTAAGTTAGGTGTTGATTGATTCTGATATCACTTTGATCTCATTTGGTTCTTCTCATTCGCAGAACGAGCATGACAAGATCCAGGAGTTGATGCAGCAGCTAGCAACAGAGAAGAAAAGAGCAGCTACTTACAAAAGACATCTTGAGATGCTCTTTGAACAGATTGAACAACACAATGAAAGTCTTTCTAAGAGAATTCAACATATAGTGGATAATGTAAGAGATTTGGAACAGAGAGGTCATCAACAAAATCAACAAGTATAGTCTCTTTTTTATCAGTTTGATTTTAGGAGATAGATCTTCTTATTACTTTGTTGCTCTATTTTCTCTCTTTTTCAAATAAAGTGTTGGAAAAACAAAAGAGATTGCAATTGCCTTAAACAAAGTTTTGCTCTTTCTTCTCCTCTGTTTCTATTTTGACTCTTAAAATTAACTTCAATTATTGTTAAAAAAAAAACATGAATAATAACAAAAAATTCTCAAAAATACTACCAAAAACTAAATATTATAAAAATATCACACTATCAAAATTTCTAAAAATATTATTTTTTTCCAAAAGTACCACAAAAAATGTTTTTTCCAAAAAATACCATAAATTTTGAAATATCTCTAAAACTTCAAATTTAAATAAAAAAACTTCAAACCAAACTCTATCCCTTTCAAAATTAAACCCTAAATTCTATTTAGTGAACCCAAACTCAAAATTTTAAATTATAAAGCTTTAGAATTCACTTTTTATGTTATTTGGAAATGTGTGTTTTATGAACTTTTAGGAGTGTGGTATTTGAGAAATTTGAACTTTATTTGATGGTATTTGAAGGAATTTCTCAATAAAAAAACATGTATAAACTTTTACTTTATAAGCATTTCTAGTTCTTGAATAACATTTGGTGATACTGTTCAAAATTTAAGGTAAAAATTAAGAAGAGATAACAAGTATAATAAAAATAAACTATATATTTACCAATATGCATTATGTTTTATTCAAGTTCATGTGGTGACACAATCATAATACTAACAGATATCACTAGATTATAATGTTAACAAATTGAAACTATTTTTAGTTAAGCTGTAATATATCATACTATCTTTGTTATCATGATTATATATATAGATAATATATATACATTATCACATTTGGATCGATAATACTAAATCTATAATCAAATCCTATAATACAAAGTAACGCAACTATACATGTAACCACTTAACTAGAACTATTTTTCGGATTATATATAGATCTATCGTCTATGTAATAACTATTTACCTTTTGTAATTGGAGTATTTTTACATTATATATTTCAATAGTTTTGGAAATATAAGAAATTTAACAATTTAGTTTACTATCTTTTGTTTTTTAAAGCGTTACTCTTTAAAGGTTTCTTAATTATCAAATGGTGACTTTTCTAAATCACCATTGTGTAAAGGCAATTCACAACTAAAAACCTTATTCTTAACAGTTCATTTCAAGATTAAGAAGCATAAAATAAAATTATTTACACAGAAAAAAAAGGGATCTCAAATCAGATTAAAATGATGATGAACTATTACTAAAACAACCATTTTTCATCATATGAAGAAACTCCTTATAATCAACTCTACCATCTCCATCTTCATCAACTTGCATAATCATCTCTTTACAACACTTTAGGGTTTTACCTTGCTTGAGTCCCAAGGAACTCATCACAGACTTCAACTCTTCAACTGTAATAAAACCATCACCATCTTGATCAAACACATTGAATGCATCTCTCATATCTTCTTCTTCTTTCTCTTCGATTATCGAACCATAAAGAGATTCAAACTCGTTTATATCTACACATCCATCTCCATTAACATCAATCTTTTGTATCATCTTGATCAAATCTTTCTCTGGCATAAAGATTCCAAGATTCTCTAAAGAATCATTTAGCTCTTCTTTTGTAATGCGTCCATCTCCATTCTTGTCGAACATTTGAAACACTTGTTTTAGATCCACAGGGTCTGTTCTTGCCGGAGATTTGGATTCTGATGGTGGTGTGTGCTTGTCTTTAATGTACCAAGAAGAAGGGAAAAGAACTCTAAGTTTCTTGGGGACTAAACAAAGAAGAAATGAGTTAAAGAGATTGTAGAGAAGAAAGATTCTCTCCATAACTCTTGTCTTTGTTTTAAGATCACAAAGATTGAAAGAAGATTTGATGATGTTGTGTTACATAGAGAAACTTGTAATGAAAAGTGTTTCAGATTGTTTTTTTTATAGATGGAGAAAGAGAGAGAGATGTAGTTTATATTTAATAATTTGGGGAAAGATCTTTCTTATTATAAACTTTTTTTATAGGTATAAGCTTTGATTACATTACTATATAAGCCTTGACGTTACATCTTTGCTTAGTAAACTTGAATTAAATAAGTACTACAAGTCAAATGATCACATACTCCCTCTGTTTTTAAACAATAGATCTTTTACAATTTCCACACAAATTTTAAAAAACATTAATATTAAGCTAATAATATACAATTTAAAAAAAAAACTAAACATTTTTCCATACAATGGACCAAAAGAAATTCAAGAAATTTATTTTTTCAACTTAATTATTGAATTCTACAATTTATAATTAACTATACATAGAAAACAAAAAAATTATCTATTTTAACAAAAGAAAAAGCTTGGAAAATCTGTTAAAAAAAATAGAGGGACTATATAAAAAAAGTACTAAGAAGTGCTCAAAATACATGATATATATTTTCCCATACAAAGTGTTAATAAAGATCAAGGACTCTAAATTTTTATAAATAAAATACAAACACTAGTTACAAATCTTATACTCTCTACTTTTCACAATAATTGTAATTTTAATATGTTTTCTTTATATCCGTGTGAAATAACCTTAATGATACTTAATGTGAAACATATGGAATATACTTTATACAAAATGATTTTTAAGAACCGATTTTGTACAATGAAAATTGGATGACCGAGTAAGTGATACTCTTAATAAATTTGATGTGTTAAAATTGCTAAAATATCGTAGCATTGTTTATTTTTGTTTTTAATTAATTTTTAAGCGCGAAAACCACAGTATTCTAAAGATTTATGTATACTAAAATCTTGTTTGAAAATATGTTTCTATCAGTGTANAGGTATAAGCTTTGATTACATTACTATATAAGCCTTGACGTTACCTCTTTGCTTAGTAAACTTGAATTAAATAAGTACTACAAGTGAAATGATCACATACTCCCTTCATTTCTAAACAATAAATATTTTAGAATTTCCACAAAAATTAAGAAAACACCAATATTAAACTACAAATACACAATTTAAAAAAAAATCTAAACATTTTTTTCATACAATAGACCAATAGACATTTAATAAATTAAAATTTTCAACTTATCTTTCTTGAAATCTACAGTTTATAATTAATTATACATTGAACACCAAAAAATATCTATCTATTTTAACAAAAGAAAAAGCTTGAGAAATTCTGTTAATAAAAACAGAGAGACTATATAAAAAAGTACTAAGAAGTGCGCAAAATACATGTCATATATTTTCTAATACAAGGTGTTTATAAAAATCAAGACTCTTAATTTTTATCAATAAAATACAAGTACTAGTTACAAATCTTATACTCTCTACTTTTCACAATAATTGTAATTTTAAATTTATTCTTTTGTTTTAAATTAAGTGTCTACTTCTAATATAACATTTTGCTATTAAATCATAAATTGGTATAACAAAAATTTTAATATGTTTTTTATATCCGTGTGAAATAACCTTAATGATACTTAGTGTGAAACATATGGAATATACTTTATACGAAATTATTTTTTCTACAATTAAAATTAGGATGACTAATTAAGTGATACTCTTAATAAATTTGACGTGTTAAAATTATAAAATATACTACCTCCGTTCCTGAAAAGAGGATGTTTTAGAATTTAGTTTTGTTTATAAAAGGATGATGTTTTAGGTGTAAACACTTTAAAAGTAAGACATAAAGTAAAGAAAAAGTTGATTTTCTTAATCTACTTAAAAACTTCAAAACATCCTTCTTTCAGGAACGGAGGGAGTATAACATTGTTTATTTTTGTTTTTAATTAATTTTTAAGCGCGAAAGCCACAATATTCTAAAGATTTATGTATACTAAAATCTTGTTTGAAAATATGTTTCTATCAGTGTAAAAGTTAAAGGTAGATATAAGTGAGGTTTTCATAATCTATAAACAAGTAATAAAAGAGTTAAAAGGACAAGGTCAGTAATAAAGATTTTCTATGACAACAAAAAGTAGATCAAGAACTTTAAATTTTTATAAGGTTTGAAGCTGGAGAATACGCGTGAAGAAGGTAGAGAATTTTTTTTTAAAATGNTGAAATATGCACTGTTAAGTTTAGTAGAATTGTTTAATAAACTCATTGAATTAACGCGGTGTTATAATTGTTGATGTTTGATTCTTGTCTCCATTTATTGATTCTTACATCAAATCANATGAAATATGCTCTGTTAAGTTTAATAGAATTGTTTAATAAACTCATTTAATTAACGCGTTGTTATAATTGTTGATGTTTGATTCTTGTCTCCATTTATTGATTCTTACATCAAATCAAAGCATGAGTATTAGTGCATAAGCACATGCGATTGTTACTAACGAGAGAATGATGCTCATTAGAATATGGCCATTAGTCCTATAAATACTGATTATACTACTGAATAGTCGTGGTTTAATGGTTATCATAAAATTATTTTTCGATTAAAGCTAACTATTGATTTTTTTTATGTGCAGAATTTTGATATCATATCCTCTTTAACCCATCATACGCCAGAACCACTAAAAACATGATTAATGAACTATTTAGCGATATCACTTAATTTGAGAAGAAACTAAGAACCTTCATCCCAATTCTTCTTAATATTGTTTTAAAAATGCTGGTTATTCTATTCTATTTGGTTTTCACAATATGTTCCTCGTTATGCGTTTGTTGTTTGGCTTGCTGTGACAGACAGGTTGTCCACAACAGCTAGGATGCGACTTTGGGGTCGCAACAAGGCATGCACAGTTTGTGGTGAACGAGAAAACGCGGGATCATCTTTTCTTCGCTTGCCCATTCTCTTTCACAGTTTGGAGCTCGCTCGTCACACCTATTCTCCGACATCGCACAATTCCGGATTGAATGCTCTCTCTCAATGCATTGCGCCTTCAATCCATTCCCCCTCTCAACCGGGTCCTCCTGAAGCTCGCTTTCCAAGCAACCATCTATCACCTATGGCGGAAAAGGAATAATCGATCGCATGATCTTCGGTGGCGTAGCTCTCACCAGCTCCTTCAGCTCATCTCTCATGTCATCTTCTCTCATATTACCAGCTTGCAATATGCTCCCACCTCCCGTTATTCGGATTTGGCCTCTCGTTGGGACTCACTCTCCGCCTAGTCTCCACTCCATGATGTCTGCCGTGGACTATGTTTCAGCTATTTTGGTCCATCATATCTCAGTCGCTGTGGGTTGTAAGGTTTGTACTCTTTTTCCTGTTACTAGTTTTGTCCCATTGAGTTTTCTAGTAGATTTTAACGAGGCAACCTTACTCCTACTTCTATACATGACTCTCTTTTCATTTTATTCCCAGCAATTCTTGTAGTTATTCTAAAAACATTTTGTATATAACTTTTTCTTTTTTCAATGTTAATTTAACATTTCATCAACAACAAAAAATGTTGGTTATAATAAAAACATTTTTAGTCATAAATTGTTTTTTAATTGAAATGTTACCTTTGTCAATATCCCCCAAAAGATGCCAAATTATGTGGAACCACTTGTGCCACACAACAAAGGGATGGTAAAGGTTTATATGCACCTTACAATATAAATAAATTAATCTTGTATCCTTTTTCACCATAACGCCATTTATGGAGTTGTGAAACTTCATATTATAAAAATATTATAGATCAAATATTCTCGATTCAACAAACCTGATATAAGTAGGTTTTAGATTTTTATTTTATTATGTGATAGATTATAAAACAAAGTGAGATACATGGAAACATAATTGTAACAACAATTCCAAAAATAATGTTGGTAGAAAAATTAAAAGTCTCTAGGAAAAAGAACTAAATTGTTATGAATTAATGATTATCACATTTGAAAAAAATCATCATTTGATGTAGGTCAGAAATCGATTTTTCTTAAGTGTAGTATTGCGAAAATCATTTCTTTTAACCAGAAAAAAGATTATAAGAATAACAAATGTATCATTTCATCACGTTTGTCTCTAATTCTTTCTAGATTGTTTAGAAAAACTACAATATTAGAAGTACATAAAAACTAAAAACTTAAGCAAGTTGAACTCCAAATAAAATTATAAAATTAGTGGCTATATAACGGTGACAGTTAATGAACGATCTACTAGACAATCTGAGAAATTATGGTTATGTGAAGAATACAGCCTATGGTTAGTGGATATTTGTTTAGATTATAGTTTGTGGTATAAAAAATATAAAAAAATTGTGTAGATTCTGAGGTGTAACTAACTGTAAGTGGATCCAGTGGNGTCTCTAAGCTCATCCAGAGCCACTACTACTCATGATCCTTATTTCTAATTATTATTAGTACACATCTAACTTAAATGCTTTTTCTTAAACATCATTTTTAAGAATAATGTAAATTGATATATACTTTAAAGTACTTAACAAGTTTTATTTCAATATTTT
>OVBE01001251.1:0-11816 GCA_900406425.1 Iberis pinnata | reverse complement strand
GACACTTTTGTTAAATGCAATGTGGATTTTAGTGCTTCAGGGGATGGTTCAGTTGCTGGCATTGGTTGGATAATTAGAGATACATATGGAACAGTTCTACATGGTGGTTTTGGCAGGTTTGAGGGTCGTCCAACAATTGAAGAAGCTGAAGCTAATGCTTTATTATAGGGCATTCAAAGTACTTGGTCCCTTGGTTATTCTCGAGTGATTTTTGAAAGTGATAACAAGTGCTTGATACAAAATTTAAAGCATCAGTATAGGAATCTACGAATGGAGTTTCTTCACGAAGAAATTTTAAGTTGGAAGGATAGCATTGACACATTTGTACTACACAATGTACCTCATACACATAATAAATGTATTGATCTAGTATCTCGATATGCTTTATAGTCTGATAGCAATTGTATCATTTATAATTCATGTCATATGTTCCTTTGTAACAATGTACTTCTCGATTATAATTAATAAAGGCAGTTGTTGGAAAAAAAATAAAAAAATTTTTAAGTGTTCATAATTTATTTTTTTGCTTACATTTCATAACTAGAGTTTAAAATTTGATTTTGAACGAGCCCAAATTTAGTTTTTGGAATTTTATTATTTAAATTTAAAATAATAAAATTATTTTCAGTTTTTTTTTGTAGTTTAAGAATAATTTTTTGTGATAAATTGTGTGGTTTTTAGAATTAAAATTAAAAAATTTTGTTTTCTGAGAATCCCCATATAACTCCTATAAATTATATAGTGAAAATTTAATAAAATTTTACAGTCCCAAATCTAGTTTTTGATTTATACTTCAATGAAATCAACATTTTTCTATAAATTGATAGATTATATGTGAGGCTGTTAAAAAAAGTTATAAATGGGCTTAAGTTGGGCCTATGTAAGTCAAGTACCCTCTGATTATCAACAGTCTCTACTCTCTAGCATCTATCTTCTTATACAACTATCAACTATACAGCATATTCAAAGATGGCTCAAACACTTGCAAGCAAAAAGATCGGCTTCATTTGTTGTCCAAATGACTAGTTTGAATGTTGAAGCATCATCGATAGAGAATCCACTAACTATTCTGAATCATTCAATGTTCAGTTGAAAGAAGAATGGCAATATATCTTACTGTGGATATACTCAAGAAATGACCTTTCCTATAACTAATTGGTTTCTGCTACTGCTTTTTAAAGGTATGATTCATTATATAATACAAATGATACAACAAAATTATGTAGTTATATGTGTTTTATTTATCTATTGGCTTGAACTTAAGCCATCAAATAAGTATATGGAGATTCCTTCAAGAGCACTGGACCGATTAAAACTGAAGGTGTTGCAATGGCCGGCCTAGGGAGAAGTTAGTTGAAAATGCACTTCTATGTTGTTATACATATCATTCAGAAACTAATATTGTAGATTAGCTTAGAGACCAATGTTGCTCTCAGAAACTTGAGTTGAATGTTGATAAATTAAATTACCTCCAACTAGTTACTAGATTGGATGATTAGGATATATGATAGTAACTTAACTAATAAGGTATGAACTCAATTCAACTTCAAAAGGAAAAACATATGAAACATACTATTATGTATAAAATGTTTGCAAGGCAGGAATGTAACAAAATAGAGAAGGACAACTTGAAGAAGAATGTAAATTAATATATGTAAAAGGAGAACCAAAAAAAAAAAGAAAATGCCCACACGCAGGATCGAACTACGGACCTTCAGTTTACAAGACTGACGCTCTACCACTGAGCTATACGGGCTTTGCAATTTAAAATTATAAATCACTTATAAGATTTTGTTAGACTGAAACTTGCCACATTATTGTTCGTAAGGTAACCAAAGTTTGATTTGTATCAAATTGAGGAAAATGTTGGTGCGCCTACACAAATGAATGTAACCAAGAAACACCAATATTAAAAAACTGTCAATAATAAACAAATCCCATTCTCACTCCTCTTTCTTTTTCCAATTTCTCTTTCACCATCCATTCTGAAATTCTGACGAGGAAGAGATATTAGGGTCCACCAGCGACTTCTTTTGATAACAACCTCATACTCCGCCACTGGAGCTCGCCGGTGACATTTAGAATCGGCGTCCTCGCCATGCAATTTTGCCGGGAAAAAACAAACCCTTCCCTCTCTTCTTCTTATGGCGGATTTCACGAAAACGATGGTAAGACAGAAGCATCATTCCGACGTAAAGATTCGGCCAGTTCTCTTGCAGTGAAGTAGGTATGGAGGATGTTTAGATCTGGAATGGAAGAGCTCAAGATGGATATGTCAAAGCTCGCCGGAAGAAATGATTGTCGGATCTGTTCTTGGCGGTGAGAGACAACTGTCATGGAAAGCTGCGATATCACGGGATCTGATGGCTCTTTCGACTGTCCTGGTCCTCCGAAAACCTAGCCTCTCTCTCCTGCAGATAGACACGGCGACTGAAGAAGACCGGTTCCCTCCTCATCTCCCTCCTTTGTTTCTTTTGTGGGTAGCGGCGTCGTCACCGGATCTCTGGTTGGCGGTGCGGTTACTTGGAACCGTTGCTCGATTTCGGTTGAAAACTTCGGCGACATCCGCGGCAATAACAAGCGGCGGCTTGAGTGATAGATTTTCTATCACTTCTATGATTACTAGAGTTTCTGGGATAGGCTTGAGCCTTCCCTGGATTTTAAGAAGCCCAAAACTAAATCTGTTGTTTTAAGAATATTGGGCTTAGGATTGTTTTTTGGGCTAAATTTATATGGTTAAATTTGGATGTGTGCAATATATATTTTAATAAAAAATCCTTTAAAAAAAATCACCAATATTTACGCACTTAATGATTTATAAAATTAAAATTTAAATATTATTTTGTTATATAAATAGTAATTTACAGTACAAATATAAAAGTAACAATCAATTAACAATATTAAATAACTTAGATTCAATGGGAAATAATTGAGTAATTCCACAAAACATGTTAATTGTAATTTTCAAAAATATCACACACTCTCAATTGTTCTAAAACTAACATTAAAATATTATCTTATCAAAACTACTATAAATATAAAAATTGAATTTTATAAGTTTAGAATTTTTTTTTGGGTTTAAGATCATTAGTTATAGCTGAAGATTTAGTTTTGAAAAAATTATAAAATTTAGAAGTTTAAATTTAAAATGTTTAAAACTGTTTTAAATATGTGGTATTTTAAAACACGTGGAAAGGTGCATTATTGTTAAAACTAACAAGAAAAATGGAACTTTTGAGAATTACCCAAATTGTGAATTTTTAATTTAAAATAATCAAATAAAATAATTGGTGTATTATTCAGAATATACATAAAAAACTGATGAATTAAAAAAGTGTTCAAACTAGTTTAGTGCGGTCGAGTAACTGTTTCTCTCTCTCTCTCTCTCTCTATCTCTCTCTCACAAATCTCACCGTTTCAACCAATCTTCCGATCTTCATTACTTCTTGTGCTGGCGTCGGCTTCTCCGGCGTCGGCGTCGGTCGTGTACTTCATTTCTTTTCGGTCATCGTTAAGTATATGGGTTTAGTTATGTGTTTATCTCAAATATGAAACTTCAAAATCATCTATTTTGCCTTTTGTCATAATGAAGATACGGATTATGAGACTAACAATCTCAATTCCGACGCGTGCACACGCAATAACCGGCGTTAAGAAAGTGAGTCACACCGTTTCAAAACTCAGTCGATCTCTCTTCATCCGGCCGGCGTTGGCTTCTCCGGCGTTGGTCGGTACTCTACTTTATTTCTTTAATTTCTTTTCAATCATAGCTTTCTCATCGTCGGTTATGCTTTCGTTTATTGTCTTTATTATATTTAGTTATCTTCTCCATGAAGACTTTCATGGTCTCGCTTATATGCGTTTTAAATCTCTTTCGAGATTGTATTCTTCCGGCAATGGAATCTCAATTTGTCGGCATTTTCCATGGTATGTATTGTATTATGGTGTTTTTCCTCTGGATAAATTTCCTGTAGGCGTTGAAATTTCTCGAAATTCAATTCGGATTTGGAAACCGCCATGGAGAACATACTGGAGAAACGATGTAAGTGCTGAAGATGGAGCGATTGTTGTAAATAATTGAGATTATATCAGGATCATTTCAATGTCTACAATATTAATGAAGACTCTGATACGGATTAATTGGTATCAGCTTGTCAAATTTTCGGAACTAGTTTCAGAAGCAATGGATTTTACTGATGCAGTTAGAAAACAACCTCAACATTATAAGCGTATGAATTGCATCAGAGTTAGATGGTATATAAATCTGTTAACAGACATATAAATCTGTTAGCGTATAAGACGTTCTTGACCAGAATGCATCGTAAACATTACTTTTTAAATTTACTGTCTTCAGCATATGGCGCACATATCTGCTTGTGTAATAATTTGCATTATGTAGTTTTGTATATGACATTGTATCTTTGATCCAATATTAATGAAAAATTTGTCGTAAAAAAAAAAAAACTGATGAATTAAAACGATAACAAAAGATTTTTATATATTCTATATAAGCTTTTATTATCAATGAAATTATAAGTGCTTCCTTTCAATAAAAAGTGGATCTTTGAGTGTGGCCTTCGTGGTGGTGACCATGGGTTCCGGACCCTTGGGTCTTCGGTGCGGCTCGCCCGCTTCTGTCCGTGATTTTCATCGGCGTTGGCTTTGCTTGGATTTTCAGCTCTTAGGTACCGCATATCTCTCTTCGTCTCTCCTCTGTTTTCTCTGTTCGACTTTGGCTCTAGTTGGTCGTGGTTAGCTGCCGGCAAGGATCCGTTTGGCTGTATTTGGACTTTTGTTCTTTGTATCAGTCTTCGCCTTGTGTGTGTCTTGGGCTTTCCAGTGATTTATAGCGGTTATGGCTTCGTTTTGAGTCTTGGAGTGGTCTCGGTGTAGCGTGTGTGGTCCTTGAGTATTTGGTCGATCGTTTTCTCGTCGTTTTGCCTAAGCTTTAGCTCTCCCTTTGGTTGGTCTTTGGCCTGGTTTATTGTTTTTCTTCTGGGTTTTCTCCTGGATTTCAGCTTTTGGTTCTCGGAGCCTTATCTTTACTCCGAAAAGTTAAAGGTTCGGTTGTAGTTTGGTTGTTTGCAACATCCTGGAGGTGTTTCTTGGGTCAGGATGGTTGGTTTTGGTGGCTCTGCTCTCCTCGGTGTTGGTGTTTCCGTGGTTTCGATGTGTTTGCGGTTTGTGGTAGAATGACTGGGATGGATGGACTAGGCAACGGGCCGGTAGCTTTCGGCCAGTTCTGCCCTATCCAAGTGCTCTCTCATCCGTCCTTGGATCATCCGTCTGGCGTGGTTTTATTTTCTTGGTTCAACCTCTCTGGTCCGTGTTCGGTTCTTTCTCCGCTTTCGAAGTGCTTGTCTAGGTCTTCTTGGCCTTTTGGTTAGTTTAGTTGTGCTTTCCTCGGGTTTCTCTTGCTTGGAGGTTGGAGTTCGTCTTCTTCAGGCACCGTCGACCAAGCATCTGCTCTTTCTTTTAAGCGTCGAGCTCGACCTCCAGTTTGTTTGTATCCCCTTTATGTTGCGTCTTTGTGGTTTGCAGTTAGCTCGAGCCTCCCGTTCTGGTTCTTTGGTTTGTTTTTCCTTGTTGTTTTTCGTTCTTTTTGTCTGTTTCGTCCGGTATGCTGGATCAGTTTTTGTATTGTGTTTCAAAGGGGAAAAAAAAAATCTACAATTAGTATACACATTAATACTCCATAATTTAAAAATTAGTGAAATAATTCTTTGATATCAATATTATAAATAATTTTAATTACAAAATAAAAATCCATATTGTAAAAGAAACGAAAGTAAGGAAAAAAAAGAGAATCAAACCTGACCCTTAAATGACCAATCAGAATCGACCCCGCTTGATTTTCAACACCCTTATCTTCACTCTCTCTCCTCTTCTTTAAACCCTCCATCTTCACTCTCTCTCTATCTCCTGACGTAACTCCTCTTCTTCCATCAATGGCGACCACAAACTCTCTCCACCATTCTTCTTCTTCTTCTTACCTTAACCACCGTCACAATCTCCATTACCAATCTCACTTCAAACCCACCACTTCTCTCTCCTTTAAACAAACCACTTCCCTCGTCACTTTCTCTCTTCTCACCTCCTCCTCCATCTCCGCCGCAACAATCACAAACGCCTCCGCCGTAACAGCAGAAACCGCAACGAAATTCGACGTCTTAGAAACCCATTTAATCAATCAAGATTTCAGAAAAGCAGACGAAGAAACAAGAAGATTACTAATCCAAATCTCCGGTGAATCCGCGGTGAAACGAGGCTACGTATTCTTCTCAGAAGTAAAATCAATCTCAAAGCAAGATCTCACAGCCATTGATAATCTCTGGACTAAACACAGTGAAGGTAGATTCGGATACAGTGTACAACGCAAAATCTGGTTAAAAGTAAAGAAAGATTTCACAAGATTCTTCATAAAAGTTGAATGGATGAAGCTACTTGAAACAGAGGTTGTTCAATATAATTACAGAGCATTTCCTGATGAATTTCAATGGGAACTTAATGATGAAACGCCTTTTGGACATTTACCACTTACAAACGCTTTAAGAGGAACGCAACTTTTGAAATGCGTTTTGAGTCATCCTGCCTTTGTGATTGATGGTGATGATATTCAAGATGTAGAAGATGGTGAAAACAGAGGAGGAGGAGGTCTTAAAGAACAGAGGAAAGATATGAAGGTGTTTAAAACAGATTATAGCTTTTGATTATGTTTTTAAGAATCTCTGTGTAATCAACCATTGATTAATATTCAGTATTGTTTCTCTTTAATGATTGTTTTGAGATTATGAAATGTATGATGGAAACATAGTTAAAAATTATTAGTTGATGAATAAAAACCAAAAGTATTTCTTGATTTTATGAGTGATATATCAATGTATTTAGTTCAGTTTCAATTTCTTTGTAGTTCGAACTTTTATAGATTGAAGTGGAAGGTGAATCAGAAGTCAAAAACCGATTGTAACAATCTTCCCCACAAACACAATTCAAAAGAATAAGACATAAAACGTTGATTAAAAACTTTTAGCAAAAAAACTAACTATATGTTGAATTAAAACTTAACAAGTAGGTCTAAATCTTTAATTTTGTGGGTAAAAGGTAGAAAGAATTTCATATATCTTTAAGGAATAATTACATGGTATTTATAGTGAAAATAAATGCTTAAAATCCTAATTACATTGATTAACCTAATGGGCCTCGAGCTGGAAGGCCCAGCTTGTCAGATCGGCCCACCTAGGTCTTCCTCTTCTAAGCCCCTTTCTCCTCTTGATGTCGGCGTCCAGCTGGGCCTTGAGTCGAAATGGACTTTTTGGGTAGGTGCTACACCTGGTATCAACAGTTAGTCCCCCCAGGTCGGCGAGGAGTTCGCGAATCGGCGATTGATCTTCCAAGAATAAAAGTTCATTTCGGCTGAAGTGCATTAAATGTTCTCGTAGGCTTTATTGAATCGTTTTCGTAGGGGGAAGCGAGAAGGTCACACTTTATAGATTCTCACGCGCAATCATTACGCGCCTCGGTAACCGCCGTTTTTCCAGGGTATAAATACCCCCTCATTTCTTCATCCTAAAACTTCACATTTCAGAATTTCCTTGCAGGTAGAATCGCTCTCCCTTCTCTCTTCTTTCTCTCTCTAGAATATTCAGCTCGGCGGTTAACTCGAATAGCTCGGTGATTTGCCGATCGTAAATTATGTCCACTTCCCATATGAATGTTGCTGAGTCCTCAGCCTCTCGTGACGACCTGCGTGTCGCCGACATGGAGGTAGCTTTTGAAGAACGAGCTCCCCCAAGGCAATTGGGTTTCCCCAGATGACGAACTGACAGGTCTTGCGCCTATGAAATGTTCGGAGAAGTCGATTCGGGACCTCGTCCAAGATTTCCTTTCCTTAAATGGGATTCCGATTTTGATTCTCGAACCGCATCAACGACCCTGGGATTGTCCCCAGGGTCATGTGTGTTTGTACGAATCCTTGTTCAGAAGGTGCCATCTCTGGCTGCCCTTGCCGAAGCTGCTAATTTCGTACTGCGCGAGACGAAAGATCGCAATTTCACAACTATCTGCTCCTTCGATCAGGAAAATGATAGCCCAGATGGCTCATGCCCACGAGTTTAACGTGGAGCTCGGCGTTAGGTACCTGGAGAACATGTCGTCAATCAACCCGATTGTGCAGAAAGGAACGAAGTTAAACACCGGCTTCGTGTATATCAACTTTAAGACCCAGTACAATTTGATAACTGTAGGTGCAGGGGACAAGATCCATGCCTGGAAAGCAAAATACTTCTTCCTGAAAGTCGTCCCAGAATCTATCGGCGACGTAGGAAAGATCCTAAAAAGGAAATGGGCAGAAACCTTCGGTAGATACCACCTAGGACCGTCGAGCTGACACATGTGAAATTTTAAATGTTCCTAACTCGGCTTTTGCTTTTTGCTGCAGATCTGCACTGAAACATTGGTCCCTTTCCAGGTAACTTTCTTGAAGATTGTGAAAGATTCTGAGAAGCAGTAGCCAATCACATTAGTCAATTTAACCGTGAACGCATCGAACAGAGCATTCCATTCATCAACGCTGGTAAGGGTATTCAACAATTTACCGTTCTAGCAGCACGTTGATCCTTCTAATTGTGACTTGCTCCTTGTTCAGCTAGCTGGGACCTCAACGTTTTTCCTGTTAATAAATCTAAGAAGATGGGTCACCCACCACCGATAACATATTACAAATCAAACCTTGAGAAGTTAGCCTCGAGTTCGAAGAGGAAACTCAACCAGACGTCTGCTTCTGCGGGTAGCGGAGATTCCTGTCTTCCTCTGGTTCGAAGGAAGAGGCGCCGATCCAACTGATATTAAAATTCTCGGGAGGTGCTTGTAATCGGGATGGTCCTTTTTAGTTCCAACTTGTTGGTTGAAGCCATATTGGCTAGAGTATCGGCAAGCTTGTTCTCGTTTCGTGGGATCTTGGTGAGTTCAAAGCTTTCAAAATAGCTGGGCAGTTCTTGGACCATTTGGTGGTATTGTAGCATCCTCTCGTTCTTTGCTGCGTATTCTCCGCTGAATTGGCTGGTGACGAGCTGAGAGCCACAGAAGACGTGTATTCGTGAAGCGCCGAGGTTTTTTGCAAGTCGTAGTCCTGCCAGTATGGCTTCATACTCTACTTCGTTGTTGGATGCCTCAAACTTGATCCTGAAGGCTTGTTCGAGTACCTCGCCAGTTGGTGATTCGAGCCTGACACCCGCACATGATCCTTGTCTCCTTCGTGATTCGTCAACGTAAAGATTCCATACGCTTGGTGGAGGTGCGACATGTGCCTCGGGTGGTATTTCTGCAACAAAATTTGCATGAACCTGAGACTTCGAACATGTTCGATTTCGATACTCCACATCGTATTCACTAAGCTCGACTGCCCATTTGGTCAACCTTCCAGATTGGTTCGGGCTATGAAGGGCTATGAAGGATAGTGCGTAGTGGCTGGTTGCTGAGTACGATAATGGTATGCGATTGGAAGTAAGGTCGTAGTTTTCGAGCTGCGGATACTACTGCTAGTGCTATCTTTTCGATGGGTGGGTACCGCCTCTCGGCATCATTGAGCGACTTGCTGACATTGAATATCGGTCTCTGTTCTCCTTGGCTTTCCTTAACGAGAAAACCATTGACTGCTGGTTCGGAAACTGCGACATAGAGGTAGAGGATCTCGCCGTCCTTTGGTTTGGCGAGTACAGGAGGCGTGGTTAGGTATGCTTTGAGTTTGTCGAATGCGACTTGGCACTTTGCATCCCACTCGATACACTTGTTCCCTTTGAGAATTTGGTAGAATGGCAGGGTCTTATCGATGGATCGGGAGATGAACCTTTTCAGTGCGGCAATACGACCTGTGAGATCTTGTACTTCCTTCTTCGTTCGTGGTGCTAGTAAATTGAGGATAGCTCCGATCTGTTTGGGGTTTGCTTTGATCCCTCTTTTTGTTATGATGTACCCTAAGAATTCACCATATGTGACTCCGAAGGTACACTTGGCTGGATTAAGCTTCATTCCGTAAAGGTTGAGTGTTTCGAAGCATTTCGCCAGGTGGTTGATGTGGTCATTGGCCTTGGCCGATTTAAGAAGCATATCGTCGATATAGACTTCCATAGACCCGTCGATCTCATCTGCGAACATTTTATTGACTAGACGTTGGTACGTTGCTCCTGCATTTTTCAGCCCAAAGGGCATTACCTTGTAGCAATAGATTCCTCTGTCCGTGATAAAGGCGGTTTTCTCCCGATCTGCTTGGTGCATCATGATTTGGTTATACCCTGAAAAGGCATCCATAAAAGTTAAGAGCTCGTTGCCTGCCGTAGCTTCCACTAGTCTGTCTATCTGAGGTAGGGGGAAGCTGTCTTTGGGACATGCCTTATTGAGGTCGGTGAAGTCAACGCACACGCGCCACTTGTCATTCTTCTTCTTAACGACAACAGGATTGGCCAGCCATTTCGGGTACTTCAGCTCGGCAATCGAGCCAGCTTTCAAGAGTTTCTCTACTTTGTCATTAACTGCTTGAGAACATTCTGTTCTGAGCTTGCGGCGCTTCTGTTTTATTGGTCTGTAGCTCGGGTCCACGTTTAACTCGTGGCAGGTGATCGATGGGTCGATACCTTTCATGTCGTCCATGGTCCAAGCAAAGGTTCCGACGTTCTCTTTTAGTAGTTTGATTAGCTCGGTTTTAATGGTCTCGTCCAGCTCCTTCCCGATTCCTGTAGTTTGGTTCGGATGTTCGGCATAAATACTGACTTGTTCAACTTTGTTGAGTTCTAGTGTAGAGTCGTAGATCGGTGATGGGCTTGTGGTTTTATTTGACATCTGTAAGGTTCGTGTCCGATGTTCTGTTAAAAAGCAAGTTCGAGTTACACGTTGGTTTCCTCTAATCGTCCATGTTCCTCTATCCGTCGGGAATTTGATGCACTGGTGGTAGGTTGACAATGTTGCCTTCATGGAGTAAAGCCATGGTGTGCCTAAGATCACATTGAATGTCGAGTCTTGTTCCATAACAACAAATTTAACCATTTGGGTGGACCCTCTGGCCTGAACAGGTAACTTAACCGTTCTGGAAGAAAAAATGGTTTTGCCGCTAAAACCCGTGAGTGTTCTGCTAGCCGTCCTTGATTAGGTCGGCACTGACTCCCATGTTTTCTAGCGTCCTTTTGAAAATGATGTCCACCGAGCTACATGTGTCGATGAGGATTCTAGCTACCTCTGTGTTTGCAATGACCAGATCGATGACTAGAAAGTTGTTGTGAGGTTGACTTAGACCTTTAAGGTCATCATCTCATAATTCGAGTGGTGAAGAGGTCGGCACTATGTCAGTTTGTTCTTTTTGTGCGATGACAGCTCGTCGTTCGGAGTTTCGAATAGATCGTACGGAGTCGTTGCATGAGACTAGTCCCCCCATAATTACATTGACTCGCTTTCTAGGAAGTGAACCTTCCGTAGCTCGGTCGTCAGGACTGAGATCTCGCGTTCGAGTAGGAGGTGCCATGTCGTCGCTGGTATGCGAGCTCTTTTCTCGAACTGTACTGACTTGGTGGGCCTTATCCTTGGTAGATGATTTGTGCCACGTGTTTCCACCTCGTCGTCGGTCGTTGTTCTGGCTTCTGCTAGTATTAATCTTGCCGTCCTGGAACTTCTTCAGAAGGAGGGCCTGTAGATGTCGGCAGTCCGCAGTTTTGTGTCCGGTTCGTTTGTGGAAATCACAATATACCTCTGGATCATTATCGGAAGGTGGGGGATGGTTGGTGCTTTTCTCACTATCCGTGATTGCATAAGTGGCACGTCCTCGCCTATCC